>CAWWDY010001054.1:0-48798 GCA_963942605.1 Poecilus cupreus
TGTTTCTTCCGTGCGAAACGGCGATTTATGAGAAATGACTATAAAATTGCTGTTTTAAACTTGCAAAAACATAGAAAAACGCTATTTTCAACTACTCAAACTGATAAATTCATGTTTCTTTCGTGCGAAACGGCGATTTATGAGAAATGACGAAAAATTGCTGTTTTAAACTTGCAGAAACATATAAAAACGCTGTTTTCAACTGTTCAAACTGATAAATTCATGTTACTTTTGTGCGAAACGGCGATTTATGAGAAATGACGATAAAATTGCTGTTTTAAACTTGCAAAAACATAGAAAAACGTTGTTTTCAACTATTCAAACTGACAAATTCATGTTTCTTCCGTGCGAAACGGCGATTTATGAGAAATGACGATAAAATTGCTGTTTTAAACATGCAAAAACATAGAAAAACGCTGTTTTCAACTATTCAAACTGATAAATTCATGTTTCCTTCGTGCGAAACGGCGATTTATGAGAAATGACATTAAATTGCTGTTTTAAACTTGCAAAAACATAGAAAAACTCTGTTTTCAACTATTTAAACTGAAAAATTCATGTTTCTTTCCTGCGAAACGGCGATTTATGAGAAATGACAATAAAATTCCTTTTCTAAACTTGCAAAAACATAGAAAAACGCTGTTTTCAACTATTCAATCTGACAAATTCATGTTTCTTCCGTGCGAAACGGCGATTTATGAGAAATGACGATAAAATTGCTGTTTTAAACTTGCAAAAACATAGAAAAACGCTATTTTAAACTACTCAAACTGATAAATTCATGTTTCTTTCGTGCGAAACGGCGATTTATGAGAAATGACGAAAAATTGCTGTTTTAAACTTGCAGAAACATATAAAAACGCTGTTTCCAACTGTTCAAACTGATAAATTCATGTTTCTTTTGTGCGAAACGGCGATTTATGAGAAATAACGATAAAATTGCTGTTTTAAACTTGCAAAAACATAGAAAAACGCTGTTTTCAACTATTCAAACTGACAAATTCATGTTTCTTCCGTGCGAAACGGCGATTTATGAGAAATAACGATAAAATTGCTGTTTTAAACTTGCAAAAACATAGAAAAACGCTGTTTTCAAATATTCAAACTGACAAATTCATATTTCTTCCGTGCGAAACGGCGATTTATGAGAAATGACGATAAAATTGCTGTTTTAAACATGCAAAAACATAGAAAAACGCTGTTTTCAACTATTCAAACTGATAAATTCATGTTTCCTTCGTGCGAAACGGCGATTTATGAGAAATGACATTAAATTGCTGTTTTAAACTTGCAAAAACTTAGAAAAACGCTGTTTTCTACTATTCAAACTGATAAATTCATGTTTCTTTCCTGCGAAACGGCGATTTATGAGAAATGACGATAAAATTCCTATTCTAAACTTGCAAAAACATAGAAAAACGCTGTTTTCAACTATTCAATCTGACAAATTCATGTTTCTTCCGTGCGAAACGGCGATTTATGAGAAATGACGATAAAATTGCTGTTTTAAACTTGCAAAAACATAGAAAAACGCTATTTTCAACTACTCAAACTGATAAATTCATGTTTCTTTCGTGCGAAACGGCGATTTATGAGAAATGACGAAAAATTGCTGTTTTAAACTTGTAAAAACATATAAAAACGCTGTTTTCAACTGTTCAAACTGATAAATTCATGTTTCTTTCGTGCGAAACGGCGATTTATGAGAATGACGATAAAATTGCTGTTTTAAACTTGCAAAAACATAGAAAAACGCGGTTTTCAACTATTCAAACTGATAAATTAATGTTTCTTTCGTGCGAAACGGCGATTTATGAGAAATTACGATAAAATTGCTGTTTTAAATTTGCAAAAACATAGAAAAAACGCTGTTTTCAACTATTCAAACTGACAAATTCATGTTTCTTCCGTGCGAAACGGCGATTTATGAGAAATGACGATAAAATTGCAGTTTTAAACTTGCAAAAACATAGAAAATTTTATCGTCATTTCTCATAAATCGCCGTTTCGCACGGAAGAAACATGAATTTGGCAGTTTGAATAGTTGAAAACAGCGTTTTTCTATGTTTTTGAAAGTTTAAAACAGCAATTTTATCGTCATTTCTCATAAATCGCCGTTTCGCACGAAAGAAACATGAATTTGTCAGTTTGGACAGTTCAAAACAGAGTTTTCTATGTTTTTGCAAGTTTAAAACAGCATTTTAAATACGTCAGTTTAGATTGTTGAAAACAGCGTTTTCTTGGTTTTGCTAGTTTAAAACAGCAGTTTTATCGTGATTTCACAAAAATCCACCGTTTCGAACGAAAGAAACATGATTTTATCAGTTTGAATAGTTGAAAACAGCGTTTTTCTATGTTTTTGCAAGTTTTAAACAGCAATTTTATCGTGATTTGTCATAAATCGCCGTTTCGCACGGAAGAAACATGAATTTGTCAGTTTGAATAGTTGAAAACAGCGTTTTTCTATGTTTTTGCAATTTAAAACAGCAATTTTATCGTAATTTCTCATAAATCGCCGTTTCGCACGAAAGAAACATGAATTTATCAATTTGAATAGTTGAAAACCGCGTTTTTCTATGTTTTTGCAAGTTTAAAACAGCAATTTTATCGTCATTTCTCATAAATCGCCGTTTCGCACGATAGAAACATGAATTTATCAGTTTGAATAGTTGAAAACAGCGTTTTTCTATGTTTTTTCAAGTTTAAAACAGCAATTTTATCGTCATTTCTCATAAATCGCCGTTTCGCACGAAAGAAACATGAATTTAACAGTTTGAATAGTTGAAAACAGCGTTTTTCTATGTTTTTGCAAGTTTAAAACAGCAATTTTATCGTCATTTCTCATAAATCGCCGTTTCGCACGGAAGAAACATGAATTTGTCAGTTTGAATAGTTGAAAACAGCGTTTTTCTATGTTTTTGCAAGTTTAAAACAGCAATTTTATCGTCATTTCTCATAAATCGCCGTTTCGCACGAAAGAAACATGAATTTATCAGTTTGAATAGTTGAAAACAGCGTTTTTCTATGTTTTTGCAAGTTTAAAACAGCAATTTTATCGTCATTTGTCATAAATCGCCGTTTCGCACGGAAGAAACATGAATTTGTCAGTTTAATAGTTGAAATCAGCGTTTTTCTATGTTTTTGCAAGTTTAAAACAGCAATTTAATGTCATTTTTCATAAATCACCGTTTCGCACGAAAGAAATATGAATTTAACAGTTTGAATAGATGAAAACAGCGTTTTTCTATGTTTTTGCAAGTTTAAAACAGCAATTTTATCGTAATTTGTCATAAATCGCCGTTTCGCACGGAAGAAACATGAATTTGTCAGTTTGAATAGTTGAAAACAGCGTTTTTCTATGTTTTTGCAAATTTAAAACAGCAATTTTATCGTCATTTCTCATAAATCGCCGTTTCGCACGAAAGAAACATGAATTTATCAGTTTGAATAGTTGAAAACCGCGTTTTTCTATGTTTTTGCAAGTTTAAAAAAGCAAACTTATCGTCATTTCTCATAAATCGCCATTTCGCACGAAAGAAGCATGAATTTGTCAGTTTGGATAGTTCAAAACAGCGTTTTCTATTACTTGCAAAAACATAGAAAAACGCTGTTTTCAACTATTCACACTGACAAATTCATGTTTCTTCCGTGCGAAACGGCGATTTATGAGAAATGACGATAAAATTGCTGTTTTAAACTTGCAAAAACATAGAAAAACGCTGTTTTCAACTATTCAAACTGATAAATTCATGTTTCCTTCGTGCGAAACGGCGATTTATGAGAAAGGACATTAAATTGCTGTTTTAAACTTGCAAAAACATAGAAAAACGCTGTTTTCAACTATTCAAACTGATAAATTCATGTTTCTTTCCTGCGAAACGGCGATTTATGAGAAATGACGACAAAATTCCTTTTCTAAACTTGCAAAAACATAGAAAAACGCTGTTTTCAACTATTCAATCTGACAAATACATGTTTCTTCCGTGCGAAACGGCGATTTATGAGAAATGACGATAAAATTGCTGTTTTAAACTTGCAAAAACATAGAAAAACGCTATTTTCAACTACTCAAACTGATAAATTCATGTTGCTTTCGTGCAAAACGGCGATTTATGAGAAATGACGAAAAATTGCTGTTTTAAACTTGCAAAAACATATAAAAACGCTGTTTTCAACTGTTCAAACTGATAATTACATGTTTCTTTCGTGCGAAACGGCGATTTATGAGAAATGACGATAAAATTGCTGTTTTAAACTTGCAAAAACATAGAAAAACGCTGTTTTCAACTATTCAAACTGATAAAATCATGTTTCTTTCGTTCGAAACAGTGGATTTTTGTGAAATCACGATAAAACTGCTGTTTTAAACTAGCAAAACCAAGAAAACGCTGTTTTTAACAATCTAAACTGACGTATTTAAAATGCTGTTTTAAACTTGCAAAAACATAGAAAACTCTGTTTTGAACTGTCCAAACTGACAAATTCATGTTTCTTTCGTGCGAAACGGCGATTTATGAGAAATGACGATAAGATTGCTGTTTTAAACTTGCAAAAACATAGAAAAACGCTGTTTTCAACTATACAAACTGATAAATTCATGTTTCTTTCGTGTGAAACGGCGGTTTATGAGAAATGACGATAAAATTGCTGTTTTAAACGTGCAAAAACATAGAAAAACGCTGTTTTCAACTATTCAAACTGATAAATTCATGTGTCTTTCGTGCGAAACGGAGATTTATGAGAAATGACGATAAAATTGCTGTTTTAAACTTGCAAAAACATAGAAAAACGCTGTTTTCAACTATTTAAAGTGACAAATTCATGTTTCTTCCGTGCGAAACGGCGATTTATGAGAAATGACGATAAAATTGCTGTTTTAAACTTGCAAAAACATAGAAAAACTCTGTTTTCAACTATTCAAACTGAAAAATTCATGTTTTTTCCTGCGAAACGGCGATTTATGAGAAATGACGATAAAATTCCTTTTCTAAACTTGCAAAAACATAGAAAAACGCTGTTTTCAACTATTCAATCTGACAAATTCATGTTTCTTCCGTGCGAAACGGCGATTTATGAGAAATGACTATAAAATTGCTGTTTTAAACTTGCAAAAACATAGAAAAACGCTATTTTCAACTACTCAAACTGATAAATTCATGTTTCTTTCGTGCGAAACGGCGATTTATGAGAAATGACGAAAAATTGCTGTTTTAAACTTGCAGAAACATATAAAAACGCTGTTTTCAACTGCTCAACTGATAAATTCATGTTTCTTTTGTGCGAAACGGCGATTTATGAGAAATGACGATAAAATTGCTGTTTTAAACTTGCAAAAACATAGAAAAACGCGGTTTTCAACTATTCAAACTGATAAATTCATGTTTCTTTCGTGCGAAACGGCGATTTATGAGAAATGACGATAAAATTGCTGTTTTAAATTTGCAAAAACATAGAAAAACGCTGTTTTCAACTATTCAAACTGACAAATACATGTTTCTTCCGTGCGAAACGGCGATTTATGACAAATGACGATAAAATTACTGTTTTAAACTTGCAAAAACATAGAAAAACGCTGTTTTCAACTATTCAAACTAATAAATTCATGTTTCTTTCGTGCGAAACGGTGATTTATGAGAAATTACATTAAATTGCTGTTTTAAACTTGCAAAAACATAGAAAAACGCTGTTCTCAACTATTCAAACTGATAAATTCATGTTTCTTTCGTGCGAAACGGCGATTTATGAGAAATGACGATAAAATTGCTGTTTTAAACTTGCAAAAACATAGAAAAACGCTGTTTTCAACTATTCAAACTGACAAATTCATGTTTCTTCCGTGCGAAACGGCGATTTATGACAAATGACGATAAAATTGCTGTTTTAAACTTGCAAAAACATAGAAAAACGCTGTTTTCAACTATTCAAACTGATAAATTCATGTTTCTTTCGTGCGAAACGGTGATTTATGAGAAATGACATTAAATTGCTGTTTTAAACTTGCAAAAACATAGAAAAACGCTGTTTTCAACTATTCTAACTGATAAATTCATGTTTCTTTCGTGCAAAACGGCGATTTATGAGAAATGACGATAAAATTGCTATTTTAAACTTGCAAAAACATAGAAAAACGCTGTTTTCAACTATTCAAACTGATAAAATCATGTTTCTTTCGTTCGAAACGGTGGATTTTTGTGAAATCACGATAAAACTGCTGTTTTAAACTAGCAAAACCAAGAAAACGCTGTTTTCAACAATCTAAACTGACGTATTTAAAATGCTGTTTTAAACTTGCAAAAACATAGAAAAACGCTGTTTTCAACTATTCAATCTGACAAATTCATGTTTCTTCCGTGCGAAACAGCGATTTATGAGAAATGACGATAAAATTGCTGTTTTAAACTTGCAAAAACATAGAAAAACGCTATTTTCAACTACTCAAACTGATAAATTCATCTTTCTTTCGTGCGAAACGGCGATTTATGAGAAATGACGAAAAATTGTTGTTTTAAACTTGCAAAAACATATAAAAACGCTGTTTTCAACTGTTCAAACTGATAAATTCATGTTTCTTTCGTGCGAAACGGCGATTTATGAGAAATGACGATAAAATTGCTGTTTTAAACTTGCAAAAACATAGAAAAACGCGGTTTTCAACTATTTAAACTGATAAATTCATGTTTCTTTCGTGCGAAACGGCGATTTATGAGAAATGACGATAAAATTGCTGTTTTAAATTTGCAAAAACATAGAAAAACGCTGTTTTCAACTATTCAAACTGACAAATTCATGTTTCTTCCGTGCGAAACGGCGATTTATGACAAATGACGATAAAATTGCTGTTTTAAACTTGCAAAAACATAGAAAAACGCTGTTTTCAACTATTCAAACTAATAAATTCATGTTTCTTTCGTGCGAAACGGTGATTTATGAGAAATGACATTAAATTGCTGTTTTAAACTTGCAAAAACATAGAAAAACGCTGTTTTCAACTATTCAAACTGATAAATTCATATTTCTTTCGTGCGAAACGGCGATTTATGAGAAATGACGATAAAATTTTCTATGTTTTTGCAAGTTTAAAACAGCAATTTTATCGTCATTTTTCATAAATCGCCGTTTCGAACGGAAGAAACATGAATTTGTCAGTTTGAATAGTTGAAAACAGCGTTTTTCTATGTTTTTGCAAGTTTAAAACAGCAATTTTATCGTCATTCCTCATAAATCGCCTTTTCGCACGAAAGAAACATAAATTTATCAGTTTGAATAGTTGAAAACAGCGTTTTTCTTTGTTTTTGCAAGTAATAGAAAACGCTGTTTTGAACTATCCAAACTGACAAATTCATGTTTCTTTCGTGCGAAACGGCGATTTATGAGAAATGACGATAAAATTGCTGTTTTAAACTTGCAAAAACATAGAAAAACGCTGTTTTCAACTGTTCAAACTGATAAATTCATGTTTCTTTCGTGCGAGACGGCGATTTATGAGATATGACAATAAAATTGCTCTTTTAAACTTGCAAAAACATAGAAAAACGCGGTTTTCAACTATTCAAACTGATAAATTCATGTTTCTTTCGTGCGAAACGGCGATTTATGAGAAATGACGATAAAATTGCTGTTTTAAACTAGCAAAAACATAGAAAAACGCTGTTTTCAACTATTCAAACTGACAAATTCATGTTTCTTCCGTGTGAAACGGCGATTTATGAGAAATGACGATAAAATTGCTGTTTTAAACTTGCAAAAACATAGAAAAACGCTGTTTTCAACTATTCAAACTGTTAAATTCATGTTTCTTTCGTGCGAAACGGCGATTTATGAGAAATGACGATAAAATTGCTGTTTTAAACTTGCAAAAATATAGAAAAACGCTGTTTTCAACTATTAAAACTGACAAATTCATGTTTCTTCCGTGCGAAACGGCGATTTATGACAAATGACGATAAAATTGCTGTTTAAAACTTGCAAAAACATAGAAAAACGCTGTTTTCAACTATTCAAACTGATAAATTCATGTTTCTTTCGTGCGAAACGGTGATTTATGAGAAATGACATTAAATTGCTGTTTTAAACTTGCAAAAACATAGAAAAACGCTGTTTTCAACTATTCAAACTGATAAATTCATGTTTCTTTCTTTCGAAACGGCGATTTATGAGAAATGACGATAAAATTGCTATTTTAAAATTGCAAAAACATAGAAAAACGCTGTTTTCAACTATTCAAACTGATAAAATCATGTTTCTTTCGTTCGAAACAGTGGATTTTTGTGAAATCACGATAAAACTGCTGTTTTAAACTAGCAAAACCAAGAAAACGCTGTTTTCAACAATCTAAACTGACGTATTTAAAATGCTGTTTTAAACTTGCAAAAACATAGAAAACGCTGTTTTGAACTATCCAAACTGACAAACTCATGTTTCTTTCGTGCGAAACGGCGATTTATTAAAAATGACGATAAGATCGCTGTTTTAAACTTGTAAAAACATAGAAAAACGCTGTTTTCAACTATACAAACTGATAAATTCATGTTTCTTTCGTGCGAAACGGCGATTTATGAGAAATGACGATAAAATTGCTGTTTTAAACGTGCAAAAACATAGAAAAACGCTGTTTTCAACTATTCAAACTGATAAATTCATGTTTCTTTCGTGCGAAACGGCGATTTATGAGAAATGACGATAAAATTGCTGTTTAAACTTGCAAAAACATAGAAAAACGCTGTTTTCAACTATTCAAACTGATAAATTCATGTTTCTTTCGTGCGAAACGGTGATTTATGAGAAATGACATTAAATTGCTGTTTTAAACTTGCAAAAACATAGAAAAACGCTGTTTTCAACTATTCAAACTGATAAATTCATGTTTCTTTCGTGCGAAACGGCGATTTATGAGAAATGACGATAAAATTGCTATTTTAAACTTGCTAAAACATAGAAAAACGCTGTTTTCAACTATTCAAACTGATAAAATCATGTTTCTTTCGTTCGAAACGGTGGATTTTTGTGAAATCACGATAAAACTGCTGTTTTAAACTAGCAAAACCAAGAAAACGCTGTTTTCAACAATCTAAACTGACGTATTTAAAATGCTGTTTTAAACTTGCAAAAACATAGAAAAACGCTGTTTTCAACTATTCAATCTGACAAATTCATGTTTCTTCCGTGCGAAACGGCGATTTATGAGAAATGACGATAAAATTGCTGTTTTAAACTTGCAAAAACATAGAAAAACGCTGTTTTCAACTATTCAAACTAATAAATTCATGTTTCTTTCGTGCGAAACGGTGATTTATGAGAAATGACATTAAATTGCTGTTTTAAACTTGCAAAAACATAGAAAAACGCTGTTTTCAACTATTCAAACTGATAAATTCATGTTTCTTTCGTGCGAAACGGCGATTTATGAGAAATAAGGATAAAATTTTCTATGTTTTTGCAAGTTTAAAATAGCAATTTTATCGTCATTTTTCATAAATCGCCGTTTCGAACGGAAGAAACATGAATTTGTCAGTTTGAATAGTTGAAAACAGCGTTTTTCTATGTTTTTGCAAGTTTAAAACAGCAATTTTATCGTCATTCCTCATAAATCGCCTTTTCGCACGAAAGAAATATAAATTTATCAGTTTGAATAGTTGAAAACAGCGTTTTTCTATGTTTTTGCAAGTATAAAACAGCAATTTTATCGTCATTTCTCATAAATCGCCGTTTCGCACGAAAGAAACATGTAATTATCAGTTTGAACAGTTGAAAACAGCGTTTTTATAAGTTTTTGCAAGTTTAAAACAGCAATTTTTCGTCATTTCTCATAAATCGCCGTTTTGCACGAAAGCAACATGAATTTATCAGTTTGAGTAGTTGAAAATAGCGTTTTTCTATTTTTTTGCAAGTTTAAAAGAGCAATTTTATCGTCATTTTTCATAAATCGCCGTTTCGCACGGAAGAAACATGAATTTGTCAGATTGAATAGTTGAAAACAGCGTTTTTCTATGTTTTTGCAAGTTTAAAACAGCAATTTAATGTCATTTCTCATAAATCGCCGTTTCGCACGAAGGAAACATGAATTTATCAGTTTGAATAGTTGAAAACAGCGTTTTTCTATGTTTTTGCAAGTTTAAAACAGCAATTTTATCGTCATTTCTCATAAATCGCCGTTTCGCACGGAAGAAACATGAATTTGTCAGTTTGAATTGTTGAAAACAGCGTTTTTCTATGTTTTTGCAAGTAATAGAAAACGCTGTTTTGAACTATCGAAACTGACAAATTCATGTTTCTTTCGTGCGAAACGGCGATTTATGAGAAATGACGATAAGATTGCTGTTTTAAACTTGCAAAAACATAGAAAAACGCGGTTTTCAACTATTCAAACTGATAAATTCATGTTTCTTTCGTGCGAAACGGCGATTTATGAGAAATGACGATAAAATTGCTGTTTTAAACTAGCAAAAACATAGAAAAACGCTGTTTTCAACTATTCAAACTGACAAATTCATGTTTCTTCCGTGTGAAACGGCGATTTATGAGAAATGACGATAAAATTGCTGTTGTAAACTTGCAAAAACATAGAAAAACGCTGTTTTCAACTATTCAAACTGTTAAATTCATGTTTCTTTCGTGCGAAAAGGCGATTTATGAGAAATGACGATAAAATTGCTGTTTTAAACTTGCAAAAATATAGAAAAACGCTGTTTTCAACTATTAAAACTGACAAATTCATATTTCTTCCGTGCGAAACGGCGATTTATGACAAATGACGATAAAATTGCTGTTTAAAACTTGCAAAAACATAGAAAAACGCTGTTTTTAACTATTCAAACTGATAAATTCATGTTTCTTTCGTGCGAAACGGTGATTTATGAGAAATGACATTAAATTGCTATTTTAAAATTGCAAAAACATAGAAAAACGCTGTTTTCAACTATTCAAACTGATAAAATCATGTTTCTTTCGTTCGAAACAGTGGATTTTTGTGAAATCACGATAAAACTGCTGTTTTAAACTAGCAAAACCAAGAAAACGCTGTTTTCAACAATCTAAACTGACGTATTTAAAATGCTGTTTTAAACTTGCAAAAACATAGAAAACGCTGTTTTGAACTATCCAAACTGACAAATTCATGTTTCTTTCGTGCGAAACGGCGATTTATGAGAAATGACGATAAGATCGCTGTTTTAAACTTGCAAAAACATAGAAAAACGCTGTTTTCAACTATACAAACTGATAAATTCATGTTTCTTTCGTGCGAAACGGCGATTTATGAGAAATGACGATAAAATTGCTGTTTTTAACTTGAAAAAACATAGAAAAACGCTGTTTTCAACTATTCAAACTGATAAATTCATGTTTCTTTCGTGCGAAACGGCGATTTATGAGAAATGACGAAAAAATTGCTGTTTTAAACTTGGAAAAACATAGAAAAACGCTGTTTTCAACTGTTCAAACTGATAAATTCATGTTTCTTTCGTGCGAAACGGCGATTAATGAGAAATGACGATAAAATTGCTGTTTTAAACTTGCAAAAACATAGAAAAACGCTGTTTTCAACTGTTAAAACTGATAAATTCATGATTCTTTCGTGCGAAACGGCGATTTATGAGAAATGACGATAAAATTGCTGTTTTTAACTTGAAAAAACATAGAAAAACGCTGTTTTCAACTATTCAAACTGATAAATTCATGTTTCTTCCGTGCGAAACGGCGATTTATGAGAAATGTCGATAAAATTGCTGTTTTAAATTTGCAAAAACATAGAAAAACGCTGTTTTCAACTGTTCAAACTGATAAATTCATGTTTCTTTCGTGCGAAACGGCGATTAATGAGAAATGACGATAAAATTGCTGTTTTAAACTTGCAAAAACATAGAAAAACGCTGTTTTCAACTGTTCAAACTGATAAATTCATGTTTCTTTCGTGCGAAACGGCGATTTATAAGAAATGACGATAAAATTGCTGTTTTAAACTTGCAAAAACATAGAAAAACGCTGTTTTAAACTATTCAAACTGATAAATTCATGTTTCTTTCGTGCGAAACGGCGATTTATGAGAAATGTCGATAAAATTGCTGTTTTAAATTTGCAAAAACATAGAAAAACGCTGTTTTCAACTGTTCAAACTGATAAATTCATGTTTCTTTCGTGCGAAACGGCGATTTATGAGAAATGACGATAAAATTGCTGTTTTAAACTTGCAAAAACATAGAAAAACGCTGTTTTCAACTATTCAAACTGATAAATTCATGTTTCTTTCATGCCAAAAGGCCATTTATGAGAAATGACGAAAAAATTGCTGTTTTAAACTTGCAAAAACATAGAAAAACGCTGTTTTAAACTATTCAAACTGATAAATTCATGTTTCTTTCGTGCGAAACGGCGATTTATGAAAAAAGACGATAAAATTGTTGTTTTAAACTTGCAAAAACATAGAAAAACGCTGTTTTCAACTGTTAAAACTGATAAATTCATGTTTCTTTCGTGCGAAACGGCGATTTATGAGAAATGACGATAAAATTGCTGTTTTTAACTTGGAAAAACATAGAAAAACGCTGTTTTCAACTATTCAAACTGATAAATTCATGTTTCTTCCGTGCGAAACGGCGATTTATGAGAAATGACGATAAAATTGCTTTTTTAAACTTGCAAAAACATAGAAAAACGCTGTTTTCAAATAATCAATCTGACAAATTCATGTTTTTTCCGTGCGAAACGGCGATTTATGAGAAATGACGATAAAATTGCTGTTTTAAACTTGCAAAAACATAAAAAAACGCTGTTTTCAACTATTCAAACTGACAAATTCATGTTTCTTATGTGCGAAACGGCGATTTATGAGAAATGACGATAAAATTGCTGTTTTAAACTTGCAAAAACATAGAAAAACGCTATTTTCAACTACTCAAACTGATAAATTCATGTTTCTTCCGTGCGAAACGGCGATTTATGAGAAATGACGATAAAATTGCTGTTTTAAACTTGCAAAAACATAGAAAAACGCTGTTTTCAACTATTCAAACTAATAAATTCATGTTTTTTCGTGCGAAACGGCGATTTATGAGAAATGACGATAAAATTGCTGTTTTAAATTTGCAAAAACATAGAAAAACGCTGTTTTCAACTATTCAAACTGATAAATTCATGTTTCTTTCGTGCGAAACGGCGATTTATGAGAAATGACGAAAAAATTGCTGTTTTAAACTTGGAAAAACATAGAAAAACGCTGTTTTCAACTGTTCAAACTGATAAATTCATGTTTCTTTCGTGCGAAACGGCGATTAATGAGAAATGACGATAAAATTGCTGTTTTAAACTTGCAAAAACATAGAAAAACGCTGTTTTCAACTGTTCAAACTGATAAATTCATGTTTCTTTCGTGCGAAACGGCGATTTATGGGAAATGACGATAAAATTGCTGTTTTAAACTTGCAAAAACATAGAAAACGCTGTTTTAAACTATTCAAACTGATAAATTCATGTTTCTTTCGTGCGAAACGGCGATTTATGAAAAAAGACGATAAAATTGTTGTTTTAAACTTGCAAAAACATAGAAAAACGCTGTTTTCAACTGTTAAAACTGATAAATTCATGTTTCTTTCGTGCGAAACGGCGATTTATGAGAAATGACGATAAAATTGCTGTTTTTAACTTGAAAAAACATAGAAAAACGCTGTTTTCAACTATACAAACTGATAAATTCATGTTTCTTCCGTGCGAAACGGCGATTTATGAGAAATGTCGATAAAATTGCTGTTTTAAATTTGCAAAAACATAGAAAAACGCTGTTTTCAACTATTCAAACTGACAAATTCATGTTTCTTTCGTGCGAAACGGCGATTTATGACAAATGACGATAAAATTGCTGTTTTAAACTTGCAAAAACATAGAAAAACGCTGTTTTCAACTATTCAAACCGATAAATTCATGTTTCCTTCGTGCGAAACGGCGATTTATGAGAAATGACATTAAATTGCTGTTTTAAACTTGCAAAAACATAGAAAAACGCTGTTTTCAACTATTCAAACTGATAAATTCATGTTTCTTCCGTGCGAAACGGCGATTTATGAGAAATGACGATAAAATTGCTTTTTTAAACTTGCAAAAACATAGAAAAACGCTGTTTTCAAATAATCAATCTGACAAATTCATGTTTTTTCCGTGCGAAACGGCGATTTATGAGAAATGACGATAAAATTGCTGTTTTAAACTTGCAAAAACATAAAGAAACGCTGTTTTCAACTATTCAAACTGACAAATTCATGTTTCTTATGTGCGAAACGGCGATTTATGAGAAATGACGATAAAATTGCTGTTTTAAACTTGCAAAAACATAGAAAAACGCTATTTTCAACTACTCAAACTGATAAATTCATGTTTCTTCCGTGCGAAACGGCGATTTATGAGAAATGACGATAAAATTGCTGTTTTAAACTTGCAAAAACATAGAAAAACGCTGTTTTCAACTATTCAAACTAATAAATTCATGTTTTTTCGTGCGAAACGGCGATTTATGAGAAATGACGATAAAATTGCTGTTTTAAATTTGCAAAAACATAGAAAAACGCTGTTTTCAACTATTCAAACTGATAAATTCATGTTTCTTTCGTGCGAAACGGCGATTTATGAGAAATGACGAAAAAATTGCTGTTTTAAACTTGGAAAAACATAGAAAAACGCTGTTTTCAACTGTTCAAACTGATAAATTCATGTTTCTTTCGTGCGAAACGGCGATTAATGAGAAATGACGATAAAATTGCTGTTTTAAACTTGCAAAAACATAGAAAAACGCTGTTTTCAACTGTTCAAACTGATAAATTCATGTTTCTTTCGTGCGAAACGGCGATTTATGAGAAATGACGATAAAATTGCTGTTTTAAACTTGCAAAAACATAGAAAACGCTGTTTTAAACTATTCAAACTGATAAATTCATGTTTCTTTCGTGCGAAACGGCGATTTATGAAAAAAGACGATAAAATTGTTGTTTTAAACTTGCAAAAACATAGAAAAACGCTGTTTTCAACTGTTAAAACTGATAAATTCATGTTTCTTTCGTGCGAAACGGCGATTTATGAGAAATGACGATAAAAATGCTGTTTTTAACTTGAAAAAACATAGAAAAACGCTGTTTTCAACTATACAAACTGATAAATTCATGTTTCTTCCGTGCGAAACGGCGATTTATGAGAAATGTCGATAAAATTGCTGTTTTAAATTTGCAAAAACATAGAAAAACGCTGTTTTCAACTATTCAAACTGACAAATTCATGTTTCTTTCGTGCGAAACGGCGATTTATGACAAATGACGATAAAATTGCTGTTTTAAACTTGCAAAAACATAGAAAAACGCTGTTTTCAACTATTCAAACCGATAAATTCATGTTTCCTTCGTGCGAAACGGCGATTTATGAGAAATGACATTAAATTGCTGTTTTAAACTTGCAAAAACATAGAAAAACGCTGTTTTCAACTATTCAAACTGATAAATTCATGTTTCTTTCGTGCTAAACGGCGATTTATGAGAAATGACGATAAAATTTCTTTTTTAAACTTGCAAAAACATAGAAAAACGCTGTTTTCAACTACTCAAACTGATAAATTCATGTTTCTTTCGTGCGAAACGGCGATTTATGAGAAATGACGATAAAATTGCTGTTTTAAACTTGCAAAAACATAGAAAAACGCTGTTTTCAACTATTCAAACTGATAAATTCATGTTTCTTTCGTGCGAAACGGCGATTTATGAGAAATGACGAAAAAATTGCTGTTTTAAACTTGGAAAAACATAGAAAAACGCTGTTTTCAACTGTTCAAACTGATAAATTCATGTTTCTTTCGTGCGAAACGGCGATTAATGAGAAATGACGATAAAATTGCTGTTTTAAAATTGCAAAAACATAGAAAAATGCTGTTTTCAACTATTCAAACTTATAAATTCATGTTTCTTTCGTGCGAAACGGCGATTTATGAGAAATGTCGATAAAATTGCTGTTTTAAATTTGCAAAAACATAGAAAAACGCTGTTTTCAACTATTCAAACTGACAAATTCATGTTTCTTTCGTGCGAAACGGCGATTTATGACAAATGACGATAAAATTGCTGTTTTAAACTTGCAAAAACATAGAAAAACGCTGTTTTCAACTATTCAAACCGATAAATTCATGTTTCCTTCGTGCGAAACGGCGATTTACGAGAAATGACATTAAATTGCTGTTTTAAACTTGCAAAAACATAGAAAAACGCTGTTTTCAACTATTCAAACTGATAAATTCATGTTTCTTCCGTGCGAAACGGCGATTTATGAGAAATGACGATAAAATTGCTTTTTTAAACTTGCAAAAACATAGAAAAACGCTGTTTTCAAATAATCAATCTGACAAATTCATGTTTTTTCCGTGCGAAACGGCGATTTATGAGAAATGACGATAAAATTGCTGTTTTAAACTTGCAAAAACATAAAGAAACGCTGTTTTCAACTATTCAAACTGACAAATTCATGTTTCTTATGTGCGAAACGGCGATTTATGAGAAATGACGATAAAATTGCTGTTTTAAACTTGCAAAAACATAGAAAAACGCTATTTTCAACTACTCAAACTGATAAATTCATGTTTCTTCCGTGCGAAACGGCGATTTATGAGAAATGACGATAAAATTGCTGTTTTAAACTTGCAAAAACATAGAAAAACGCTATTTTCAACTACTCAAACTGATAAATTCATGTTTCTTTCGTTCGAAACGGTGGATTTTTTTGAAATCACGATAAAACTGCTGTTTTAAACTAGCAAAACCAAGAAACCGCAGTTTTCAACAATATAAACTGACGTATTTAAAATGCTGTTTTAATCTTGCAAAAACATAGAAAACGCTGTTTTGAACTATCCAAACTGACAAATTCATGTTTCTTTCGTGCAAACCGGCGATTTATGAGAAATGACGTCAAATTTGCTGTTTTAAACTTGCATAAACATAGAAAAACGCTGTTTTCAAATATTCAAACTGATAAATACATGTATCTTTCGTTCGAAAAAGTGGATTTTTGTGAAATCACGATAAAACTGCTGTTCTAAACTTGCAAAACCAAGAAACCGCTGTTTTCAACAATCTAAACTGACGTATTTAATATGCTGTTTTAAACTTGCAAAAACATAGAAAACGCTGTTTTGAACTATCCAAACTGACAAATTCATGTTTCTTCCGTGCAAACCGGCGATTTATGAGAAATGACGATAAAAATGCTGTTTTAAACTTGCAAAAACATAGAAAAATGCTGTTTTCGACTAATCAAACTGATAAAGTCATGTTTCTTTCGTGCGAAACAGCGATTTATGAGAAATGACGATAAAATTGCTGTTTTAAACTTGCAAAAACATAAAAAAACGATGTTTTTGACTATTCAAACTGATAAATTTATGTTTTTTTCGTGCGAAACAGCGATTTATGAGAAATGACGAAAAAATTGCTGTTTTTAACTTGCAAAAACATAGAAAAACGCTGTTTTCAATATTTCAAACTGATAAATTCATGTTTCTTTCGTACAAAACGGCGATTTATGAGAAATGACGATAAAATTGCTGTTTTAAACTTGCAAAAACATAGAAAAACGCTGTTTTCAACTATACAAACTGATAAATTCATGTTTTTTTGTGCGAAACGGCAATTTATGACAAATGACGATAAAATTGCTGTTTTAAACTTGCAAAAACAAAGAAAAACGCTGTTTTCAACTATTCAAACTGATAAACTCATGTTTCTTTCGTTCGAAACGGTGGATTTTTGTGAAATCACGATAAAATTGCTGTTTTAAACTTGCAAAAACATAGAAAAACGTTGTTTTCAAATATTCAAACTGATGAATTCATGTTTCTTTCGTGCGAAACATCGATTTATGAGAAATGACGATAAAATTGCTGTTTTAAACTTGCAAAAACGTAGAAAAACGCTGTTTTCAACTATTCAAACTGATTAATTCATGTTTCTTCCGTGCGAAACAGCAATTTGAGAAAAATGACGATAAAATTGCTGTTTTAAACTTGCAAAAACATATAAAAACGCTGTTTTCAACTATTCAAACTGACAAATTCATGTTTCTTCCGTGCGAAACGGCGATTTATGAGAAATTACGATAAAATTGCTGTTTTAAACTTGCAAAAACATAGAAAAACGCTGTTTTCAACTATTTAAACTGATAAATTCATGTTTCCTTCGTGCGAAACGGCGATTTATGAGAAATGACATTAAATTGCTGTTTTAAACTTGGAAAAACATAGAAAAACGCTGTTTTCAACTATTCAAACTGATAAATTCATGTTTCTTCCGTGCGAAACGGCGATTTATGAGAAATGACGATAAAATTGCTGTTTTAAACTTGCAAAAACTTAGAAAAACGCTGTTTTAAACTATTCAAACTGATAATTTCATGTTTCTTTCGTTCGAAACGGTGAATTTTTGTGAAATCACGATAAAACTGCTGTTTTAAACTAGCAAAACTAAGAAAACGCTGTTTTCAACAATCTAAACTGAGGTATTTAAAATGCTGTTTTAAACTTGCAAAAACATAGAAAACGCCGTTTTGAACTATCCAAACTGACAAATTCATGTTTCTTTCGTGCGAAACGGCGATTTATGAGAAATGACGATAAAATTGATGTTTTGAACTTGCAAAAACATAGAAAAACGCTATTTACAACTACTTAAACTGATAAATTCATGTTTCTTTCGTGCGAAACGGCGATTTATGAGAAATGACGATAAAATTGCTGTTTTAAACTTGCAAAAACATAGAAAAACGCTGTTTTCAACTGTTCAAACTGATAAATTCATGTTTCTTTCGTGCGAAACGGCGATTTATGAGAAATGACGATAAAATTGCTCTTTTAAACTTGCAAAAACATAGAAAAACGCTATTTTCAACTATTCAAACTGATAAATTCATGTTTCTTTCGTGCGAAACGGCGATTTATAAGAAATGACGATAAAATTGCTGTTTTAAACTTGCAAAAACATAGAAAAACGCTGTTTTCAACTATTCAAACTGATAAATTCATGTTTCTATCGTGCAAAACGGCGATTTATGAGAAATGACGATAAAATTGCTGTTTTAAACTTGCAAAAACATAGAAAAACGCTGGTTTCAACTATTCAAACTGATAAATTCATGTTTCTTTCGTGCAAAACGGCGATTTATGAGAAATGACGATAAAATTGCTGTTTTAAACTTGCAAAAACATAGAAAAACGCTGTTTTCAACTATTCAAACTGACAAATTCATGTTTCTTCCGTGCGAAACGGCGATTTATGAGAAATGACGATAAAATTGCTGTTTTAAACTTGCAAAAACATAGAAAAACGCTGTTTTCAACTATTCAAACTGATAAATTCATGTTTCTTTCGTGCGAAACGGCGATTTATGAGAAATGACATTAAATTGCTGTTTTAAACTTGCAAAAACATAGAAAAACGCTATTTTCAACTATTCAAACTGATAAATTCATGTTTCTTTCGTGCGAAACGACGATTTATGAGAAATGACGATAAAATTGCTATTTTAAACTTGCAAAAACATAGAAAAACGCTGTTTTCAACTTTTCAAACTGATAAATTCATGTTTCTTTCGTTCGAAACGGTGGATTTTTATGAAATCACGATAAAACTGCTGTTTTAAACTAGCAAAACCAAGAAAACGCTGTTTTCAACAATCTAAACTGACGTATTTAAAATGCTGTTTTAATGTTGCAAAAACATAGAAAACGCTGTTTTGAACTATCCAAACTGACAAATTCATGTTTCTTTCGTGCGAAACGGCGATTTATGAGAAATGACGATAAGATTGCTGTTTTAAACTTGCAAAAACATAGAAAAACGCTGTTTTCAACTATACAAACTGATAAATTCATGTTTCTTTCGTGCGAAACGGCGATTTATGACAAATGACGATAAAATTGCTGTTTTAAACTTGCAAAAACATAGAAAAACGCTGTTTTAACTATTCAAACTGATAAATTCATGTTTCTATCGTGCGAAACGGCGATTTATGAGAAATGACGATAAAATTGCTGTTTTAAACTTGCAAAAACATAGAAAAACGCTGTTTTCAACTATTCAAACTGATAAATTCATGTTTCTTTCGTGCGAAACGGCGATTTATGAGAAATGACGATAAAATTGCTGTTTTAAACTTTAAAAAACATAGAAAAACGCTGTTTTCAACTATTCAAACTGACAAATTCATGTTTCTTCCGTGCGAAACGGCGATTTATGAGAATTGACGATAAAATTGCTGTATAAACTTGCAAAAACATAGAAAAACGCTGTTTTCAACTATTCAAACTGATAAATTCATGTTTCTTTCGTGCGAAACGGCGATTTATGAGAAATGACGATAAAATTGCTATTTTAAACTTGCAAAAACATAGAAAAACGCTGTTTTAAACTTTTCAAACTAATAAATTCATGTTTCTTTCGTTCGAAACGGTGGATTTTTTTGAAATCACGATAAAACTGCTGTTTTAAACTAGCAAAACCAAGAAAACGCTGTTTTCAACAATCTAAACTGACGTATTTAAAATGCTGTTTTAATCTTGCAAAAACATAGAAAACGCTGTTTTGAAGTATCCAAACTGACAAATTCATGTTTCTTTCGTGCGAAACGGCGATTTATGAGAAATGACGATAAGATTGCTCTTTTAAACTTGCAAAAACATAGAAAAACGCTGTTTTCAACTATACAAACTGATAAATTCATGTTTTTTTCGTGCGAAACGGCGATTTATGACAAATGACGATAAAATTGCTGTTTTAAACATGCAAAAACATAGAAAAACGCTGTTTTCAACTATTCAAACTGATAAACTCATGTTTCTTTCGTTCGAAACGGTGGATTTTTGTGAAATCACGATAAAATTGCTGTTTTAAACTTGCAAAAACATAGAAAAACGCTGTTTTCAACTATTCAAACTGATAAATTTATGTTTCTTCCGTGCGAAACGGCGATTTATGAGAAATGACGATAAAATTGCTGTTTTAAACTTGCAAAAACATAGAAAAACGCTGTTTTCAACTATTCAAACTGACAAATTCATGTTTCTTCCGTGCGAAATGGCGATTTATGAGAAATGACGATAAAATTGCTGTTTAAAACTTGCAAAAACATAGAAAAACGCTGTTTTCAACTATTCAAACTGATAAATTCATGTTTCTTTCGTGCGAAACGGCGATTTATGAGAAATGACGATAAAATTGCAGTTTTAAACTTACAAAAATATAGAAAAACGCTGTTTTCAAATATTCAAACTGATAAATTCATGTTTCTTTCGTTCGAAACGGTGGATTTTTGTGAAATCACGATAAAACTGCTGTTTTAAACTAGCAAAACCAAGAAACCGCAGTTTTCAACAATATAAACTGACGTATTTAAAATGCTGTTTTAATCTTGCAAAAACATAGAAAACGCTGTTTTGAACTATCCAAACTGACAAATTCATGTTTCTTTCGTGCGAAACGGCGATTTACGAGAAATGACGATAAGATTGCTGTTTTAAACTTGCAAAAACATAGAAAAACGCTGTTTTCAACTATACAAACTGATAAATTCATGTTTCTTTCGTGCGAAACGGCGACTTATGAGAAATGACGATAAAATTGCTGTTTTAAACTTGCAAAAACATATAAAAACGCTGTTTTCAACTATTCAAACTGATAAATTCATGTTTCTTTCGTGCGAAACGGCGATTTATGAGAAATGACGATAAAATTGCTATTTTAAACTTGCAAAAACATAGAAAACGCTCTTTTGAACTATAATGATAAATTCGTGTTTCTTTTGTGCGAAACAGAGAATTTTTGTGAAATAACGATAAAACTGCTGTATTAAACTTGCAAAAAAAAAGTTTGAGGTTTGGGGTTGGGGTTCGAAGTATGAGGTTTGGGGTTTGAGGTTTGAGGTTTGGGGTTGAGGATTAGGGTTAGAGGTTGGAGTTTGAGATTTAAGGTTGGGGTTTGAGGTTTGATAATTGGAGTTCGAGGTTTGAGGTTTGGGGTTGAGTTTTGGGGTTTGAGGTTTGGGGTTTGGGGTTCGAGTTTTGGGGTTTGGGGTTGAGGTTAGGGGTTTGAGGTGTGGGGTTCGAGGTTTGAGGTTTGGGATTGGGGTTCGGTGTTTTAGGTTTGGGGTTTGGGGTTCGAGGTTTGAGGTTTAGGGTTCGAGGTTTGAGGTTTGAGGTTGAGGTTTGGGGTTTGAGGTTTGGGGTTTGGGGTTAGAGTTTTGGGGTTTGGGGTTGAGGGTTGCGGTTGAGGTTTGGGGTTGAGGTTTGGGGTTGAGGTTTGGGGTTGAGGTTTGCGGTTGAGGTTTAGGGTTGAGGTTTGGGGTTGAGGTTTGGGGTTGAGGTTTGTGGTTGAGGTTTGGGGTTGAGGGTTGCGGTTGAGGTTTGGGGTTGAGGTTTGGGGTTGAGGTTTGGGGTTGAGGTTTGGGGTTGAGGTTTTGGGTTGAGGTTTGGGCTTGAGGTTTATGGTTGAGGTTTGGGGTTGAGGTTTGGGGTTGAGGTTTGGGGTTTAGGTTTGGGGGTCGAAGTTTGAGGTTTGGGGTTCGAGGTTTGAGGTTTGGGGTTGAGGGTTGGGGTTTGAGGTTTGAGGTTTGAAGTTTGGGGGTTGAGGTTCGATGTTTGAGGTTTGGAGTTTGGGGTACAAGGTTTGTAGTTTGGGGTTGAGGTTTGGGGTTTAAGTTTGGGGATTGGGGTTCGGGGTTTTAGGTTTGGGGTTTGTGGTGTTTGGATTGGGTGAAATGTTTCTTTAGTGCGAAACGGCGATTTATGAGATTCAAATTGCTGTTTTAAACTTGTAAAAACATAAAAAAACTTGGTTTTCAACTAATCAAACTGATAAATTCATGTTTCTTTTGTTGGAAATTGCGGATTTTTGTGAAATCATGATAAAACGCTGTTTTTAACTATTCAAACTGATAAATTCATGTTTCTTTCGTGAGAAACGGCGATTTAAGAGAAATAACGATAAAATTGCTGTTTTAAACTTGCAAAAACATAGAAAAACGCTGTTTTCAACTATTCAAACTGATAAATTCATGTTTCTTTCGTGCGAAACGGCGATTTATGAGAAATGACGATAAAATTGCTATTTTAAACTTGCAAAAACATAGAAAAACGCTGTTTTCAACTTTTCAAACTGATAAATTAATGTTTCTTTCGTTCGAAACGGTGGATTTTTATGAAATCACGATAAAACTCCTGTTTTAAACTAGCAAAACCAAGAAAACGCTGTTTTCAACAATCTAAACTGACGTATTTAAAATGCTGTTTTAATCTTGCAAAAACATAGAAAACGCTGTTTTGAACTATCCAAACTGACAAATTCATGTTTCTTTCGTGCGAAACGGCGATTTATGGGAAATGACATTAAATTGCTGTTTTAAACTTGCAAAAACATAGAAAAACGCTATTTTCAACTATTCAAACTGATAAATTCATGTTTCTTTCGTGCGAAACGGCGATTTATAAGAAATGACGATAAAATTGCTGTTTTAAACTTGCAAAAACATAGAAAAACGCTGTTTTCAACTATTCAAACTGATAAATTCATGTTTCTATCGTGCGAAACGGCGATTTATGAGAAATGACGATAAAATTGCTGTTTTAAACTTGCAAAAACATAGAAAAACGCTGTTAACAACTATTCAAACTGATAAATTCATGTTTCTTTCGTGCAAAACGGCGATTTATGAGAAATGACGATAAAATTGCTGTTTTAAACTTGCAAAAACATAGAAAAACGCTGTTTTCAACTACTCAAACTGACAAATTCATGTTTCTTCCGTGCGAAACGGCGATTTATGAGAAATGACGATAAAATTGCTGTATAAACTTGCAAAACCATAGAAAAACGCTGTTTTAAACTATTCAAACTGATAGATTCATGTTTCTTTCGTGCGAAACGGCGATTTATGAGAAATGACATTAAATTGCTGTTTTAAACTTGCAAAAACATAGAAAAACGCTATTTTCAACTATTCAAACTGATAAGTTCATGTTTCTTTCGTGCGAAACGGCGATTTATAAGAAATGACGATAAAATTGCTGTTTTAAACTTGCAAAAACATAGAAAAACGCTGTTTTCAACTATTCAAACTGATAAATTCATGTTTCTATCGTGCGAAACGGCGATTTATGAGAAATGACGATAAAATTGCTGTTTTAAACTTGCAAAAACATAGAAAAACGCTGTTAACAACTATTCAAACTGATAAATTCATGTTTCTTTCGTGCAAAACGGCGATTTATGAGAAATGACGATAAAATTGCTGTTTTAAACTTGCAAAAACATAGAAAAACGCTGTTTTCAACTACTCAAACTGACAAATTCATGTTTCTTCCGTGCGAAACGGCGATTTATGAGAAATGACGATAAAATTGCTGTATAAACTTGCAAAAACATAGAAAAACGCTGTTTTAAACTATTCAAACTGATAGATTCATGTTTCTTTCGTGCGAAACGGCGATTTATGAGAAATGACATTAAATTGCTGTTTTAAACTTGCAAAAACATAGAGAAACGCTATTTTCAACTATTCAAACTGATAAGTTCATGTTTCTTTCGTGCGAAACGGCGATTTATAAGAAATGACGATAAAATTGCTGTTTTAAACTTGCAAAAACATAGAAAAACGCTGTTTTCAACTATTCAAACTGATAAATTCATGTTTCTATCGTGCGAAACGGCGATTTATGAGAAATGACGATAAAATTGCTGTTTTAAACTTGCAAAAACATAGAAAAACGCTGTTTTCAACTATTCAAACTGATAAATTCATGTTTCTTTCGTGCGAAACGGCGATTTATGAGAAATGACGCTAAAATTGCTGTTTTAAACTTGCAAAAACTTGGAAAAACGCTGTTTTCAACTATTCAAACTGACAAATTCATGTTTCTTCCGTGCGAAACGGCGATTTATGAGAAATGACGATAAAATTGCTGTTTTAAACTTGCAAAAACATAGAAAAACGCTGTTTTCAACTATTCAAACTGATAAATTTATGTTTCTTTCGTGCGAAACGGCGATTTATGAGAAATGACGATAAAATTGATATTTTAAACTTGCAAAAACATAGAAAAGCGCTGTTTTCAACTATACAAACTGATAAATTCATGTTTCTTTCGTGCGAAACGGCGACTTATGAGAAATGACGATAAAATTGCTGTTTTAAACTTGCAAAAACATATAAAAACGCTGTTTTCAACTATTCAAACTGATAAATTCATGTTTCTTTCGTTCGAAACGGTGGATTTTTGTGAAATCACGATAAAATTGCTGTTTTAAACTTGCAAAAACATAGAAAAACGCTGTTTTCAACTATTTAAACTGATAAATTCATGTTTCTTCCGTGCGAAACGGCGATTTATGAGAAATGACGATAAAATTGCTGTTTTAAACTTGCAAAAACATAGAAAAACGCTGTTTTCAACTATTCAAACTGACAAATTCATGTTTCTTCCGTGCGAAACGGCGATTTATGAGAAATGACGATAAAATTGCTGTTTTAAACTTGCAAAAACATAGAAAAACGCTGTTTTCAACTATTCAAACTGATAAATTGATGTTTCTTTCGTGCGAAACGGTTGATTTTTGTGAAATTACGATAAAACTGCTGTTTTAAACTAGCAAAACCAAGAAACCGCAGTTTTCAACAATATAAACTGACTCATTTAAAATGCTGTTTTAAACTTGAAAAAACATAGAAAACGCTGTTTTGAACTATCCAAACTGACAATTTCATGTTTCTTTCGTGCGAAACGGCGATTTACGAGAAATGACGATAAGATTGCTGTTTTAAACTTGCAAAAACATATAAAAAAGCTGTTTTCAACTATTCAAACTGATAAATTCATGTTTCTTTCGTGCGAAACGGCGATTAATGAGAAATGACGATAAAATTGCTATTTTAAATTTGCAAAAACATAGAAAACGCTCTTTTGAACTATAATGATAAATTCAAGTTTCTTTTGTGCGAAACAGCGAATTTTTGTGAAATAACGAGAAAACTGCTGTATTAAACTTGCAAAAAAAAAGTTTGAGGTTTGGGGTTGGGGTTCGAAGTTTAAGGTTTGGGGTTCGAAGTTTGAGGTTTGGGGTTGAGGATTAGGGTTAGAGGTTGGAGTTTGAGATTTAAGGTTGGGGTTTGAGGTTTGAGATTTGGGGTTCGATGTTTGAGGTTTGGGGTTGAGTTTTGGGGTTTGAGGTTTGGGGTTTGGGGTTCGAGTTTTGGGGTTTGGGGTTGAGGTTAGGGGTTTGAGGTGTGGGGTTCGAGGTTTGAGGTTTGGGATTGGGGTTCGGTGTTTTAGGTTTGGGGTTTGGGGTTCGAGGTTTGGGTTTAGGGTTCGAGGTTTGAGGTTTGGGGTTGAGGTTTGGGGTTTGAGGTTTGGGGTTTGGGGTTAGAGTTTTGGGGTTTGGGGTTGAGGGTTGCGGTTGAGGTTTGCGGTTGAGGTTTGGGGTTGAGGTTTGGGGTTGAGGTTTGGGGTTGAGGTTTGGGGTTGAGGTTTGGGGTTGAGGTTTAGGGTTGAGGTTTGGGGTTGAGGTTTGGTGTTGAGGTTTGTGGTTGAGGTTTGGGGTTGAGGGTTGCGGTTGAGGTTTGGGGTTGAGGTTTGGGGTTGAGGTTTGGGGTTGAGGTTTGGGGTTGAGGTTTTGGGTTGAGGTTTGGGGTTGAGGTTTATGGTTGAGGTTTGGGGTTGAGGTTTTGGGTTGAGGTTAAGGGTTGAGGTTTGGGGTTGAGGTTTGGGGTTGAGGTTTGGGGGTCGAAATTTGAGGTTTGGGGTTCGAGGTTTGAGGTTTAAGGTTAAGGGTTGGGGTTTGAGGTTTGAGGTTTGAGGTTTGGGGGTTGAGGTTCGATGTTTGAGGTTTGGAGTTTGGGGTACGAGGTTTGAAGTTTGGGGTTGAGGTTTGGGGTTTGAGTTTGGGGATTGGGGTTCGGGGTTTTAGGTTTGGGGTTTGTGGTGTTTGGATTGGGTGAAATGTTTCTTTAGTGCGAAACGGCGATTTATGAGATTCAAATTGCTGTTTTAAACTTGTAAAAACATAAAAAAACTTGGTTTTCAACTAATCAAACTGATAAATTCATGTTTCTTTTGTTGGAAATTGCGGATTTTTGTGAAATCATGATAAAACGCTGTTTTTAACTATTCAAACTGATAAATTCATGTTTCTTTCGTGAGAAACGGCGATTTAAGAGAAATAACGATAAAATTGCTGTTTTAAACTTGCAAAAACATAGAAAAACGCTGTTTTCAACTATTCAAACTGATAAATTCATGTTTCTTTCGTGCAAAACGGCGATTTATGAGAAATGACGATAAAATTGCTATTTTAAACTTGCAAAAACATAGAAAAACGCTGTTTTCAAATTTTCAAACTGATAAATTAATGTTTCTTTCGTTCGAAACGGTGGATTTTTATGAAATCACGATAAAACTCCTGTTTTAAACTAGCAAAACCAAGAAAACGCTGTTTTCAACAATCTAAACTGACGTATTTAAAATGCTGTTTTAATCTTGCAAAAACATAGAAAACGCTGTTTTGAACTATCCAAACTGACAAATTCATGTTTCTATCGTGCGAAACGGCGATTTATGAGAAATGACGATAAAATTGCTGTTTTAAACTTGCAAAAACATAGAAAAACGCTGTTAACAACTATTCAAACTGATAAATTCATGTTTCTTTCGTGCAAAACGGCGATTTATGAGAAATGACGATAAAATTGCTGTTTTAAACTTGCAAAAACATAGAAAAACGCTGTTTTCAACTACTCAAACTGACAAATTCATGTTTCTTCCGTGCGAAACGGCGATTTATGAGAAATGACGATAAAATTGCTGTATAAACTTGCAAAACCATAGAAAAACGCTGTTTTAAACTATTCAAACTGATAGATTCATGTTTCTTTCGTGCGAAACGGCGATTTATGAGAAATGACATTAAATTGCTGTTTTAAACTTGCAAAAACATAGAAAAACGCTATTTTCAACTATTCAAACTGATAAGTTCATGTTTCTTTCGTGCGAAACGGCGATTTATAAGAAATGACGATAAAATTGCTGTTTTAAACTTGCAAAAACATAGAAAAACGCTGTTTTCAACTATTCAAACTGATAAATTCATGTTTCTATCGTGCGAAACGGCGATTTATGAGAAATGACGATAAAATTGCTGTTTTAAACTTGCAAAAACATAGAAAAACGCTGTTAACAACTATTCAAACTGATAAATTCATGTTTCTTTCGTGCAAAACGGCGATTTATGAGAAATGACGATAAAATTGCTGTTTTAAACTTGCAAAAACATAGAAAAACGCTGTTTTCAACTACTCAAACTGACAAATTCATGTTTCTTCCGTGCGAAACGGCGATTTATGAGAAATGACGATAAAATTGCTGTATAAACTTGCAAAAACATAGAAAAACGCTGTTTTAAACTATTCAAACTGATAGATTCATGTTTCTTTCGTGCGAAACGGCGATTTATGAGAAATGACATTAAATTGCTGTTTTAAACTTGCAAAAACATAGAGAAACGCTATTTTCAACTATTCAAACTGATAAGTTCATGTTTCTTTCGTGCGAAACGGCGATTTATAAGAAATGACGATAAAATTGCTGTTTTAAACTTGCAAAAACATAGAAAAACGCTGTTTTCAACTATTCAAACTGATAAATTCATGTTTCTATCGTGCGAAACGGCGATTTATGAGAAATGACGATAAAATTGCTGTTTTAAACTTGCAAAAACATAGAAAAACGCTGTTTTCAACTATTCAAACTGATAAATTCATGTTTCTTTCGTGCGAAACGGCGATTTATGAGAAATGACGATAAAATTGCTGTTTTAAACTTGCAAAAACTTGGAAAAACGCTGTTTTCAACTATTCAAACTGACAAATTCATGTTTCTTCCGTGCGAAACGGCGATTTATGAGAAATGACGATAAAATTGCTGTTTTAAACTTGCAAAAACATAGAAAAACGCTGTTTTCAACTATTCAAACTGATAAATTTATGTTTCTTTCGTGCGAAACGGCGATTTATGAGAAATGACGATAAAATTGATATTTTAAACTTGCAAAAACATAGAAAAGCGCTGTTTTCAACTTTTCAAACTGATAAATTCATGTTTCTTTCGTTCGAAACGGTGGATTTTTTTGAAATCACGATAAAACTGCTGTTTTAAACTAGCAAAACCAAGAAACCGCAGTTTTCAACAATATAAACTGACTCATTTAAAATGCTGTTTTAAACTTGAAAAAACATAGAAAACGCTGTTTTGAACTATCCAAACTGACAAATTCATGTTTCTTTCGTGCGAAACGGCGATTTACGAGAAATGACGATAAGATTGCTGTTTTAAACTTGCAAAAACATATAAAAAAGCTGTTTTCAACTATTCAAACTGATAAATTCATGTTTCTTTCGTGCGAAACGGCGATTAATGAGAAATGACGATAAAATTGCTATTTTAAATTTGCAAAAACATAGAAAACGCTCTTTTGAACTATAATGATAAATTCAAGTTTCTTTTGTGCGAAACAGCGAATTTTTGTGAAATAACGAGAAAACTGCTGTATTAAACTTGCAAAAAAAAAGTTTGAGGTTTGGGGTTGGGGTTCGAAGTTTAAGGTTTGGGGTTCGAAGTTTGAGGTTTGGGGTTGAGGATTAGGGTTAGAGGTTGGAGTTTGAGATTTAAGGTTGGGGTTTGAGGTTTGAGATTTGGGGTTCGAGGTTTGAGGTTTGGGGTTGAGTTTTGGGGTTTGAGGTTTGGGGTTTGGGGTTCGAGTTTTGGGGTTTGGGGTTGAGGTTAGGGGTTTGAGGTGTGGGGTTCGAGGTTTGAGGTTTGGGATTGGGGTTCGGTGTTTTAGGTTTGGGGTTTGGGGTTCGAGGTTTGGGTTTAGGGTTCGAGGTTTGAGGTTTGGGGTTGAGGTTTGGGGTTTGAGGTTTGGGGTTTGGGGTTAGAGTTTTGGGGTTTGGGGTTGAGGGTTGCGGTTGAGGTTTGCGGTTGAGGTTTGGGGTTGAGGTTTGGGGTTGAGGTTTGGGGTTGAGGTTTGGGGTTGAGGTTTGGGGTTGAGGTTTAGGGTTGAGGTTTGGGGTTGAGGTTTGGTGTTGAGGTTTGTGGTTGAGGTTTGGGGTTGAGGGTTGCGGTTGAGGTTTGGGGTTGAGGTTTGGGGTTGAGGTTTGGGGTTGAGGTTTGGGGTTGAGGTTTTGGGTTGAGGTTTGGGGTTGAGGTTTATGGTTGAGGTTTGGGGTTGAGGTTTTGGGTTGAGGTTAAGGGTTGAGGTTTGGGGTTGAGGTTTGGGGTTGAGGTTTGGGGGTCGAAATTTGAGGTTTGGGGTTCGAGGTTTGAGGTTTAAGGTTGAGGGTTGGGGTTTGAGGTTTGAGGTTTGAGGTTTGGGGGTTGAGGTTCGATGTTTGAGGTTTGGAGTTTGGGGTACGAGGTTTGAAGTTTGGGGTTGAGGTTTGGGGTTTGTTTTTGGGGATTGGGGTTCGGGGTTTTAGGTTTGGGGTTTGTGGTGTTTGGATTGGGTGAAATGTTTCTTTAGTGCGAAACGGCGATTTATGAGATTCAAATTGCTGTTTTAAACTTGTAAAAACATAAAAAAACTTGGTTTTCAACTAATCAAACTGATAAATTCATGTTTCTTTTGTTGGAAATTGCGGATTTTTGTGAAATCATGATAAAACGCTGTTTTTAACTATTCAAACTGATAAATTCATGTTTCTTTCGTGAGAAACGGCGATTTAAGAGAAATAACGATAAAATTGCTGTTTTAAACTTGCAAAAACATAGAAAAACGCTGTTTTCAACTATTCAAACTGATAAATTCATGTTTCTTTCGTGCAAAACGGCGATTTATGAGAAATGACGATAAAATTGCTATTTTAAACTTGCAAAAACATAGAAAAACGCTGTTTTCAACTTTTCAAACTGATAAATTAATGTTTCTTTCGTTCGAAACGGTGGATTTTTATGAAATCACGATAAAACTCCTGTTTTAAACTAGCAAAACCAAGAAAACGCTGTTTTCAACAATCTAAACTGACGTATTTAAAATGCTGTTTTAATCTTGCAAAAACATAGAAAACGCTGTTTTGAACTATCCAAACTGACAAATTCATGTTTCTTTCGTGCGAAACGGCGATTTATGAGAAATGACGATAAGATTGCTGTTTTAAACTTGCAAAAACATAGAAAAACGCTGTTTTCAACTATTCAAACTGATAAATTCATGTTTCTTTCGTGCGAAACGGCGATTTATGAGAAATGACATTAAATTGCTGTATAAACTTGCAAAAACATAGAAAAACGCTGTTTTCAACTATTCAAACTGATAGATTCATGTTTCTTTCGTGCGAAACGGCGATTTATAAGAAATGACGATAAAATTGCTGTTTTAAACTTGCAAAAACATAGAAAAACGCTGTTTTCAACTATTCAAACTGATAAATTCATGTTTCTATCGTGCGAAACGGCGATTTATGAGAAATGACGATAAAATTGTTGTTTTAAACTTGCAAAAACATAGAAAAGCGCTGTTTTCAACTATACAAACTGATAAATTCATGTTTCTTCCGTGCGAAACGGCGATTTATGAGAAATGACAATAAAATTGCTGTTTTAAACTTGCAAAAACATAGAAAAACGTTGTTTTCAACTATTCAAACTGACAAATTCATGTTTCTTCCGTGCGAAACGGCGATTTATGAGAAATGACGATAAAATTGCTGTTTTAAACTTGCAAAAACATAGAAAAACTCTGTTTTCAACTATTCAAACTGATAAATTCATGTTTCTTTCGTGCGAAACGGCGATTTATGAGAAATGACATTAAATTGCTGTTTTATACTTGCAAAAACATAGAAAAATGCTGTTTTAAACTATTCAAACTGTTAAATTCATGTTTCTTTCGTGCGAAACGGCGATTTATGAGAAATGACGATGAAATTGCAGTTTTAAACTTGCAAAAATATAGAAAAACGCTGTTTTCAAATATTGAAACTGATAAATTCATGTTTCTTTCGTTCGAAACGGCGATTTATGAGAAATGACGATAAAATTGCTGTTTTAAACTTGCAAAAACATAGAAAAACGCTGTTTTCAACTATTCAAACTGACAAATTCATGTTTCTTCCGTGCGAAACGGCGATTTATGAGAAATGACGATAAAATTGCTGTTTTAAACTTGCAAAAACATAGAAAAACGCTGTTTTCAACTATTCAAACTGATAAATTTATGTTTCTTTCGTGCGAAACGGCGATTTATGAGAAATGACGATAAAATTGATATTTTAAACTTGCAAAAACATAGAAAAGCGCTGTTTTCAACTTTTCAAACTGATAAATTCATGTTTCTTTCGTTCGAAACGGTGGATTTTTTTGAAATCACGATAAAACTGCTGTTTTAAACTAGCAAAACCAAGAAAACGCTGTTTTCAACAATCTAAACTGACGTATTTAAAATGCTGTTTTAATCTTGCAAAAACATAGAAAACGCTGTTTTGAACTATCCAAACTGACAAAATCATGTTTCTTTTGTGCGAAACGGCGATTTACGAGAAATGACGATAAGATTGCTGTTTTAAACTTGCAAAAACATAGAAAAACGCTGTTTTCAACTATACAAACTGATAAATTCATGTTTCTTTCGTGCGAAACGGCGACTTATGAGAAATGACGATAAAATTGCTGTTTTAAACTTGCAAAAACATATAAAAACGCTGTTTTCAACTATTCAAACTGATAAATTCATGTTTCTTTCGTTCGAAACGGTGGATTTTTGTGAAATCACGATAAAATTGCTGTTTTAAACTTGCAAAAACATAGAAAAACGCTGTTTTCAACTATTTAAACTGATAAATTCATGTTTCTTCCGTGCGAAACGGCGATTTATGAGAAATGACGATAAAATTGCTGTTTTAAACTTGCAAAAACATAGAAAAACGCTGTTTTCAACTATTCAAACTGACAAATTCATGTTTCTTCCGTGCGAAACGGCGATTTATGAGAAATGACGATAAAATTGCTGTTTTAAACTTGCAAAAACATAGAAAAACGCTGTTTTCAACTATTCAAACTGATAAATTGATGTTTCTTTCGTGCGAAACGGTTGATTTTTGTGAAATTACGATAAAACTGCTGTTTTAAACTAGCAAAACCAAGAAACCGCAGTTTTCAACAATATAAACTGACTCATTTAAAATGCTGTTTTAAACTTGAAAAAACATAGAAAACGCTGTTTTGAACTATCCAAACTGACAAATTCATGTTTCTTTCGTGCGAAACGGCGATTTACGAGAAATGACGATAAGATTGCTGTTTTAAACTTGCAAAAACATATAAAAAAGCTGTTTTCAACTATTCAAACTGATAAATTCATGTTTCTTTCGTGCGAAACGGCGATTAATGAGAAATGACGATAAAATTGCTATTTTAAATTTGCAAAAACATAGAAAACGCTCTTTTGAACTATAATGATAAATTCAAGTTTCTTTTGTGCGAAACAGCGAATTTTTGTGAAATAACGAGAAAACTGCTGTATTAAACTTGCAAAAAAAAAGTTTGAGGTTTGGGGTTGGGGTTCGAAGTTTAAGGTTTGGGGTTCGAAGTTTGAGGTTTGGGGTTGAGGATTAGGGTTAGAGGTTGGAGTTTGAGATTTAAGGTTGGGGTTTGAGGTTTGAGATTTGGGGTTCGAGGTTTGAGGTTTGGGGTTGAGTTTTGGGGTTTGAGGTTTGGGGTTTGGGGTTCGAGTTTTGGGGTTTGGGGTTGAGGTTAGGGGTTTGAGGTGTGGGGTTCGAGGTTTGAGGTTTGGGATTGGGGTTCGGTGTTTTAGGTTTGGGGTTTGGGGTTCGAGGTTTGGGTTTAGGGTTCGAGGTTTGAGGTTTGGGGTTGAGGTTTGGGGTTTGAGGTTTGGGGTTTGGGGTTAGAGTTTTGGGGTTTGGGGTTGAGGGTTGCGGTTGAGGTTTGCGGTTGAGGTTTGGGGTTGAGGTTTGGGGTTGAGGTTTGGGGTTGAGGTTTGGGGTTGAGGTTTGGGGTTGAGGTTTAGGGTTGAGGTTTGGGGTTGAGGTTTGGTGTTGAGGTTTGTGGTTGAGGTTTGGGGTTGAGGGTTGCGGTTGAGGTTTGGGGTTGAGGTTTGGGGTTGAGGTTTGGGGTTGAGGTTTGGGGTTGAGGTTTTGGGTTGAGGTTTGGGGTTGAGGTTTATGGTTGAGGTTTGGGGTTGAGGTTTAGGGTTGAGGTTAAGGGTTGAGGTTTGGGGTTGAGGTTTGGGGTTGAGGTTTGGGGGTCGAAATTTGAGGTTTGGGGTTCGAGGTTTGAGGTTTAAGGTTGAGGGTTGGGGTTTGAGGTTTGAGGTTTGAGGTTTGGGGGTTGAGGTTCGATGTTTGAGGTTTGGAGTTTGGGGTACGAGGTTTGAAGTTTGGGGTTGAGGTTTGGGGTTTGAGTTTGGGGATTGGGGTTCGGGGTTTTAGGTTTGGGGTTTGTGGTGTTTGGATTGGGTGAAATGTTTCTTTAGTGCGAAACGGCGATTTATGAGATTCAAATTGCTGTTTTAAACTTGTAAAAACATAAAAAAACTTGGTTTTCAACTAATCAAACTGATAAATTCATGTTTCTTTTGTTGGAAATTGCGGATTTTTGTGAAATCATGATAAAACGCTGTTTTTAACTATTCAAACTGATAAATTCATGTTTCTTTCGTGAGAAACGGCGATTTAAGAGAAATAACGATAAAATTGCTGTTTTAAACTTGCAAAAACATAGAAAAACGCTGTTTTCAACTATTCAAACTGATAAATTCATGTTTCTTTCGTGCAAAACGGCGATTTATGAGAAATGACGATAAAATTGCTATTTTAAACTTGCAAAAACATAGAAAAACGCTGTTTTCAACTTTTCAAACTGATAAATTAATGTTTCTTTCGTTCGAAACGGTGGATTTTTATGAAATCACGATAAAACTCCTGTTTTAAACTAGCAAAACCAAGAAAACGCTGTTTTCAACAATCTAAACTGACGTATTTAAAATGCTGTTTTAATCTTGCAAAAACATAGAAAACGCTGTTTTGAACTATCCAAACTGACAAATTCATGTTTCTTTCGTGCGAAACGGCGATTTATGGGAAATGACATTAAATTGCTGTTTTAAACTTGCAAAAACATAGAAAAACGCTATTTTCAACTATTCAAACTGATAAATTCATGTTTCTTTCGTGCGAAACGGCGATTTATAAGAAATGACGATAAAATTGCTGTTTTAAACTTGCAAAAACATAGAAAAACGCTGTTTTCAACTATTCAAACTGATAAATTCATGTTTCTATCGTGCGAAACGGCGATTTATGAGAAATGACGATAAAATTGCTGTTTTAAACTTGCAAAAACATAGAAAAACGCTGTTAACAACTATTCAAACTGATAAATTCATGTTTCTTTCGTGCAAAACGGCGATTTATGAGAAATGACGATAAAATTGCTGTTTTAAACTTGCAAAAACATAGAAAAACGCTGTTTTCAACTACTCAAACTGACAAATTCATGTTTCTTCCGTGCGAAACGGCGATTTATGAGAAATGACGATAAAATTGCTGTATAAACTTGCAAAAACATAGAAAAACGCTGTTTTAAACTATTCAAACTGATAGATTCATGTTTCTTTCGTGCGAAACGGCGATTTATGAGAAATGACATTAAATTGCTGTTTTAAACTTGCAAAAACATAGAAAAACGCTATTTTCAACTATTCAAACTGATAAGTTCATGTTTCTTTCGTGCGAAACGGCGATTTATAAGAAATGACGATAAAATTGCTGTTTTAAACTTGCAAAAACATAGAAAAACGCTGTTTTCAACTATTCAAACTGACAAATTCATGTTTCTTTCGTGCGAAACGGCGATTTACGAGAAATGACGATAAGATTGCTGTTTTAAAATTGCAAAAACATAGAAAAACGCTGTTTTCAACTATTCAAACTGACAAATTCATGTTTCTTCCGTGCGAAACGGCGATTTATGAGAAATGACGATAAAATTGCTGTTTTAAACTTGCAAAAACATATAAAAACGCTGTTTTCAACTATTCAAACTGATAAATTCATGTTTCTTTCGTTCGAAACGGTGGATTTTTGTGAAATCACGATAAAATTGCTGTTTTAAACTTGCAAAAACATAGAAAAACGCTGTTTTCAACTATTTAAACTGATAAATTCATGTTTCTTCCGTGCGAAACGGCGATTTATGAGAAATGACGATAAAATTGCTGTTTTAAACTTGCAAAAACATAGAAAAACGCTGTTTTCAACTATTCAAACTGACAAATTCATGTTTCTTCCGTGCGAAACGGCGATTTATGAGAAATGACGATAAAATTGCTGTTTTAAACTTGCAAAAACATAGAAAAACGCTGTTTTCAACTATTCAAACTGATAAATTCATGTTTCTTTCGTGCGAAACGGTTGATTTTTGTGAAATTACGATAAAACTGCTGTTTTAAACTAGCAAAACCAAGAAACCGCAGTTTTCAACAATATAAACTGACTCATTTAAAATGCTGTTTTAAACTTGAAAAAACATAGAAAACGCTGTTTTGAACTATCCAAACTGACAAATTCATGTTTCTTTCGTGCGAAACGGCGATTTACGAGAAATGACGATAAGATTGCTGTTTTAAACTTGCAAAAACATATAAAAAAGCTGTTTTCAACTATTCAAACTGATAAATTCATGTTTCTTTCGTGCGAAACGGCGATTTATGAGAAATGACATTAAATTGCTGTATAAACTTGCAAAAACATAGAAAAACGCTGTTTTCAACTATTCAAACTGATAGATTCATGTTTCTTTCGTGCGAAACGGCGATTTATAAGAAATGACGATAAAATTGCTGTTTTAAACTTGCAAAAACATAGAAAAACGCTGTTTTCAACTATTCAAACTGATAAATTCATGTTTCTATCGTGCGAAACGGCGATTTATGAGAAATGACGATAAAATTGTTGTTTTAAACTTGCAAAAACATAGAAAAGCGCTGTTTTCAACTATACAAACTGATAAATTCATGTTTCTTCCGTGCGAAACGGCGATTTATGAGAAATGACAATAAAATTGCTGTTTTAAACTTGCAAAAACATAGAAAAACGTTGTTTTCAACTATTCAAACTGACAAATTCATGTTTCTTCCGTGCGAAACGGCGATTTATGAGAAATGACGATAAAATTGCTGTTTTAAACTTGCAAAAACATAGAAAAACTCTGTTTTCAACTATTCAAACTGATAAATTCATGTTTCTTTCGTGCGAAACGGCGATTTATGAGAAATGACATTAAATTGCTGTTTTATACTTGCAAAAACATAGAAAAATGCTGTTTTAAACTATTCAAACTGTTAAATTCATGTTTCTTTCGTGCGAAACGGCGATTTATGAGAAATGACGATGAAATTGCAGTTTTAAACTTGCAAAAATATAGAAAAACGCTGTTTTCAAATATTGAAACTGATAAATTCATGTTTCTTTCGTTCGAAACGGTGGATTTTTGTGAAATCACGATAAAACTGCTGTTTTAAACTAGCAAAACCAAGAAACCGCAGTTTTCAACAATATAAACTGACGTATTTAAAATGCTGTTTTAAACTTGCAAAAACATAGAAAACGCTGTTTTCAACTATACAAACTGATAAATTCATGTTTCTTTCGTGCGAAACGGCGATTTATGAGAAATGACGATAAAATTGCTGTATAAACTTGCAAAAACATAGAAAAACGCTGTTTTCAACTATTGAAACTGATAGATTCATGTTTCTTTCGTGCGAAACGGCGATTTATAAGAAATGACATTAAATTGCTGTCTTAAACTTGCAAAAACATATAAAAACGCTGTTTTCAACTATTCAAACTGATAAATTCATGTTTCTTTCGTGCGAAACGGCGATTAATGAGAAATGACGATAAAATTGCTATTTTAAACTTGCAAAAACGTAGAAAACGCTCTTTTGAACTATAATGATAAATTCATGTTTCTTTTGTGCGAAACAGCGAATTTTTGTGAAATAACGAGAAAACTGCTGTATTAAACTTGCAAAAAAAAAGTTTGAGGTTTGGGGTTGGGGTTCTAAGTATAAGGTTTGGGGTTCGAGGTTTGAGGTTTGGGGTTGAGGATTAGGGTTAGAGGTTGGGGTTTGAGATTTGGGGTTGGGGTTTGAGGTTTGGGGTTTGGGGTTCGAGGTTTGAGGTTTGGGGTTGAGGTTTGGGGTTTGAGGTTTGGGGTTTGGGGTTCGAGTTTTGGGGTTTGGGGTTGAGGTTAGGGGTTTGAGGTGTAGGGTTGAGGTTTGGGGTTGAGGTTTGGGGTTGAGGTTTGGGGTTGAGGTTTGGGGTTGAGGTTTGGGGTTGAGGTTTGGGGTTGAGGTTTGGGGTTTGAGGTAAGGGATTTGGGGGTCGAAGTTTGAGGTTTGGGGTTCGAGGTTTGAGGTTTGGGGTTGAGGGTTGGGGTTTGAGGTTTGAGGTTTGGGGGTTGAGGTTCGATGTTTAAGGTTTGGAGTTTGGGGTACGAGGTTTGAAGTTTGGGGTTGAGGTTTATGGTTTGAGTTTGGGGATTGGGGTTCGGGGTTTTAGGTTTGGAGTTTGTGGTGTTTGGATTGGGTGAAATGTTGCTTTAGTGCGAAACGGCGATTTATGAGATTCAAATTGCTGTTTTAAACTTGTAAAAACATAAAAAACTCTGTTTTCAACTAATCAAACTTATAAATTCATGTTTCTTTTGTTGGAAACTACGGATTTTTGTGAAATCATGATAAAACGCTGTTTTCAACTATTCAAACTGATAAATTCATGTTTCTTTCGTTCGAAACGGTGGATTTTTGTGAAATCACGATAAAATTGCTGTTTTAAACTTGCAAAAACATAGAAAAACGCTGTTTTCAAATATACAAACTGATAAATTCTTGTTTCTTTCGTGCGAAACGGCGATTAATGAGAAATGACGATAAAATTGCTGTTTTAAACTTGCAAAAACATAGAAAAACGCTGTTTTCAACTATTCAAACTGATAAATTCATGTTTCTTTCGTTCGAAACGGTGGATTTTTGTGAAATCACGATAAAACTGCTGTTTTAAACTTGCAAAAACATAGAAAAACGCTGTTTTCAACTACTCAAACTGATAAATTCATGTTTCTTTCGTGCGAAACGGCAATTTATGAGAAATGACGATAAAATTGCTGTTTTAAACTTGCAAAAACATAGAAAAACTCTGTTTTCAACTGTTCAAACTGATAAATTCATGTTTCTTTCGTGCGAAACGGTGATTTATGAGAAATGACGATAAAATTGCTGTTTTTAACTTGCAAAAACATAGAAAAACGCTGTTTTCAACTATTCAAACTAATAAATTCATGTTTCTTTCGTGCGAAACGGCGATTTATGAGAAATGACATTAAATTGCTGTTTTAAACTTGCAAAAACATAGAAAAACGCTGTTTTAAACTATTCAAACTGTTAAATTCATGTTTCTTTCGTGCGAAACGGCGATTTATGAGAAATGACGATAAAATTGCAGTTTTAAACTCGGAAAAATATAGAAAAACGCTGTTTTCAAATATTCAAACTGATAAATTCATGTTGCTTTCGTTCGAAACGGTGGATTTTTGTGAAATCACGTTAAAACTGCTGTTTTAAACTAGCAAAACCAAGAAAACGCAGTTTTCAACAATATAAACTGACGTATTTAAAATGCTGTTTTAAACTTGCAAAAACATAGAAAACGCTGTTTTGAACTATCCAAACTGACAAATTCATGTTTCTTTCGTGCGAAACGGCGATTTACGAGAAATGAAGATAAGATTGCTGTTTTAAACTTGCAAAAACATAGAAAAACGCTGTTTTCAATTATACAAACTGATAAATTCATGTTTCTTTCGTGCGAAACGGCGACTTATGAGAAATGACGATAAAATTGCTGTTTTAAACTTGCAAAAACATGTAAAAACGGTGTTTTCAACTATTCAAACTGATAAATTCATGTTTCTTTCGTGCGAAACGGCGATTTATGAGAAATGACGATAAAATTGCTATTTTAAACTTGCAAAAACATAGAAAAACGCTGTTTTCAACTATTCAAACTGATAAATTCATGTTTCTTTCGTTCGAAACGGTGGATTTTTGTGAAATCACGATAAAACTGCTGTTTTAAACTTGCAAAAACATAGAAAAACGCTGTTTTCAACTATTCAAACTGATAAATTCATGTTTCTTTCGTGCGAAACGGTGATTTATGAGAAATGATGATAAAATTGCTGTTTTAAACTTGCAAAAACATAGAAAAACGCTGTTTTCAACTATTCAAACTGATAAATTCATGTTTCTTTCGTTCGAAACGGTGGATTTTTGTGAAATCACGATAAAACTGCTGTTTTAAACTTGCAAAAACATAGAAAAACGCTGTTTTCAACTATTTAATCTAACAAATTCATGTTTCTTCCGTGCGAAACGGCGATTTATGAGAAATGACGATAAAATTGCTGTTTTGAACTTGCAAAAACATAGAAAAACGCTATTTTCAACTACTCAAACTGATAAATTCATGTTTCTTTCGTGCGAAACGGCGATTTATAAGAAATGACGATAAAATTGCCGTTTTAAACTTGCAAAAACATAGAAAAACGCTGTTTTTAACTATTCAAACTGATAAATTCATGTTTCTATCGTGCGAAACGGCAATTTATGAGAAATGACGATAAAATTGCTGTTTTACAACTTGCAAAAACATAGAAAAACGCTGTTTTCAACTATTCAAACTGACAAATTCATGTTTCTTCCGTGCGAAATGGCGATTTATGAGAAATGACGATAAAATTGCTGTTTTTAAACTTGCAAAAACATAGAAAAACGCTGTTTTCAACTATTCAAACTAATAAATTCATGTTTCTTTCGTGCGAAACGGCGATTTATGAGAAATGACATTAAATTGCTGTTTTAAACTTGCAAAAACATAGAAAAACGTTGTTTTCAACTATTCAAACTGATAAATTCATGTTTCTTTCGTGCGAAACGGCGATTTATGAGAAATGACGATAAAATTGCTATTTTAAACTTGCAAAAACATAGAAAAACGCTGTTTTCAACTATTCAAACTGATAAATTCATGTTTCTTTCGTTCGAAACGGTGGATTTTTGTGAAATCACGAAAAAATTGCTGTTTTAAACTTGCAAAAACATAGACAAACGCTGTTTTCAACTATTCAATCTGACAAATTCATGTTTCTTCCGTGCGAAACGGCAATTTATGAGAAATGACGATAAAATTGCTGTTTTAAACTTGCAAAAACATAGACAAACGCTATTTTCAACTATTCAAACTGATAAATTCATGTTTCTTTCGTGCGAAACGGCGATTTATGAGAAATAACGATAAAATTGCTGTTTTGAACTTGCAAAAACATAGAAAAACGCTATTTTCAACTACTCAAACTCATAAATTCATGTTTCTTTCGTGCGAAACGGCGATTTATGAGAAATGACGATAAAATTGCTGTTTTAAACTTGCAAAAACATAGAAAAACGCTGTTTTCAACTGTTCAAACTGATAAATTCATGTTTCTTTCGTGCGAAACGGCGATTTATGAGAAATGACGATAAAATTGCTGTTTTAAACTTGCAAAAACATAGAAAAACGCTATTTTCAACTACTCAAACTCATAAATTCATGTTTCTTTCGTGCGAAACGGCAATTTATGAGAAATGACGATAAAATTGCTGTTTTAAACTTGCAAAAACATAGAAAAACGCTATTTTCAACTATTCAAACTGATAAATTCATGTTTCTTTCGTGCGAAACGGCGATTTATAAGAAATGACGATAAAATTGCTGTTTTGAACTTGCAAAAACATAGAAAAACGCTATTTTCAACTACTCAAACTGATAAATTCATGTTTCTTTCGTGCGAAACGGCGATTTATAAGAAATGACGATAAAATTGCTGTTTTGAACTTGCAAAAACATAGAAAAACGCTATTTTCAACTACTCAAACTGATAAATTCATGTTTCTTTCGTGCGAAACGGCGATTTATGAGAAATGACGATAAAATTGCTGTTTTAAACTTGCAAAAACATAGAAAAACTCTGTTTTCAACTGTTCAAACTGATAAATTCATGTTTCTTTCGTGCGAAACGGTGATTTATGAGATATGACGATAAAATTGCTGTTTTAAACTTGCAAAAACATAGAAAAACGCTGTTTTCAACTATTCAAACTGACAAATTCATGTTTCTTCCGTGCGAAATGGCGATTTATGAGAAATGACGATAAAATTGCTGTTTTAAACTTGCAAAAACATAGAAAAACGCCGTTTTCAACTATTCAAACTAATAAATTCATGTTTCTTTCGTGCGAAACGGTGATTTATGAGAAATGACGATAAAATTGCTGTTTTAAATTTGCAAAAACATAGAAAAACGTTGTTTTCAACTATTCAAACTGATAAATTCATGTTTCTATCGTGCGAAACGGCAATTTATGATAAATGACATTAAATTGCTGTTTTAAATTTGCAAAAACATAGAAAAACGTTGTTTTCAACTATTCAAACTGACAAATTCATGTTTCTTCCGTGCGAAATGGCGATTTATGAGAAATGACGATAAAATTGCTGTTTTAAACTTGCAAAAACATAGAAAAACCCCGTTTTCAACTATTCAAACTAATAAATTCATGTTTCTTTCGTGCGAAACGGCAATTTATGAGAAATGACGATAAAATTGCTGTTTTAAACTTGCAAAAACATAGAAAAACGCTGTTTTCAACTATTCAAACTGACAAATTCTTGTTTCTTCCGTGCGAAATGGCGATTTATGAGAAATGACGATAAAATTGCTGTTTTAAACTTGCAAAAACATAGAAAAACGCTGTTTTCAACTATTCAAACTAATAAATTCATGTTTCTTTCGTGCGAAACGGCGATTTATGAGAAATGACATTAAATTGCTGTTTTAAACTTGCAAAAACATAGAAAAACGTTGTTTTCAACTATTCAAACTGACAAATTCATGTTTCTTCCGTGCGAAATGGCGATTTATGAGAAATGACGATAAAATTGCTGTTTTAAACTTGCAAAAACATAGAAAAACGCCGTTTTCAACTATTCAAACTAATAAATTCATGTTTCTTTCGTGCGAAACGGTGATTTATGAGAAATGACGATAAAATTGCTGTTTTAAATTTGCAAAAACATAGAAAAACGTTGTTTTCAACTATTTAAACTGACAAATTCATGTTTCTTCCGTGCGAAATGGCGATTTATGAGAAATGACGATAAAATTGCTGTTTTAAACTTGCAAAAACATAGAAAAACGCTGTTTTCAACTATTCAAACTAATAAATTCATGTTTCTTTCGTGCGAAACGGCAATTTATGAGAAATGACATTAAATTGCTGTTTTAAATTTGCAAAAACATAGAAAAACGTTGTTTTCAACTATTCAAACTGACAAATTCATGTTTCTTCCGTGCGAAATGGCGATTTATGAGAAATGACGATAAAATTGCTGTTTTAAACTTGCAAAAACATAGAAAAACGCCGTTTTCAACTATTCAAACTAATAAATTCATGTTTCTTTCGTGCGAAACGGTGATTTATGAGAAATGACGATAAAATTGCTGTTTTAAATTTGCAAAAACATAGAAAAACGTTGTTTTCAACTATTCAAACTGATAAATTCATGTTTCTTTCGTGCGAAACGGCGATTTATAAAAAATGACGATAAAATTGCTATTTTAAACTTGCAAAAACATAGAAAAACGCTGTTTTTAACTATTCAAACTGATAAATTCATGTTTCTATCGTGCGAAACGGCAATTTATGAGAAATGACGATAAAATTGCTGTTTTAAACTTGCAAAAACATAGAAAAACGCTGTTTTCAACTATTCAAACTGACAAATTCATGTTTCTTCCGTGCGAAATGGCGATTTATGAGAAATGACGATAAAATTGCTGTTTTAAACTTGCAAAAACATAGAAAAACGCTGTTTTCAACTATTCAAACTAATAAATTCATGTTTCTTTCGTGCGAAACGGCGATTTATGAGAAATGACATTAAATTGCTGTTTTAAACTTGCAAAAACATAGAAAAACGTTGTTTTCAACTATTCAAACTGATAAATTCATGTTTCTTTCGTGCGAAACGGCGATTTATGAGAAATGACGATAAAATTGCTATTTTAAACTTGCAAAAACATAGAAAAACGCTGTTTTCAACTATTCAAACTGATAAATTCATGTTTCTTTCGTTCGAAACGGTGGATTTTTGTGAAATCACGAAAAAATTGCTGTTTTAAACTTGCAAAAACATAGACAAACGCTGTTTTCAACTATTCAATCTGACAAATTCATGTTTCTTCCGTGCGAAACGGCAATTTATGAGAAATGACGATAAAATTGCTGTTTTAAACTTGCAAAAACATAGAAAAACGCTATTTTCAACTATTCAAACTGATAAATTCATGTTTCTTTCGTGCGAAACGGCGATTTATGAGAAATAACGATAAAATTGCTGTTTTGAACTTGCAAAAACATAGAAAAACGCAATTTTCAACTACTCAAACTCATAAATTCAAGTTTCTTTCGTGCGAAACGGCGATTTAAGAGAAATGACGATAAAATTGCTGTTTTAAACTTGCAAAAACATAGAAAAACGCTGTTTTCAACTGTTCAAACTGATAAATTCATGTTTCTTTCGTGCGAAACGGCGATTTATGAGAAATAACGATAAAATTGCTGTTTTAAACTTGCAAAAACATAGAAAAACGCTATTTTCAACTATTCAAACTGATAAATTCATGTTTCTTTCGTGCGAAACGGCGATTTATAAGAAATGACGATAAAATTGCTGTTTTGAACTTGCAAAAACATAGAAAAACGCTATTTTCAACTACTCAAACTGATAAATTCATGTTTCTTTCGTGCGAAACGGCGATTTATAAGAAATGACGATAAAATTGCTGTTTTGAACTTGCAAAAACATAGAAAAACGCTATTTTCAACTACTCAAACTGATAAATTCATGTTTCTTTCGTGCGAAACGGCGATTTATGAGAAATGACGATAAAATTGCTGTTTTAAACTTGCAAAAACATAGAAAAACTCTGTTTTCAACTGTTCAAACTGATAAATTCATGTTTCTTTCGTGCGAAACGGTGATTTATGAGATATGACGATAAAATTGCTGTTTTAAACTTGCAAAAACATAGAAAAACGCTGTTTTCAACTATTCAAACTGACAAATTCATGTTTCTTCCGTGCGAAATGGCGATTTATGAGAAATGACGATAAAATTGCTGTTTTAAACTTGCAAAAACATAGAAAAACGCCGTTTTCAACTATTCAAACTAATAAATTCATGTTTCTTTCGTGCGAAACGGTGATTTATGAGAAATGACGATAAAATTGCTGTTTTAAATTTGCAAAAACATAGAAAAACGTTGTTTTCAACTATTCAAACTGATAAATTCATGTTTCTTTCGTGCGAAACGGCGATTTATAAAAAATGACGATAAAATTGCTATTTTAAACTTGCAAAAACATAGAAAAACGCTGTTTTTAACTATTCAAACTGATAAATTCATGTTTCTATCGTGCGAAACGGCAATTTATGAGAAATGACATTAAATTGCTGTTTTAAATTTGCAAAAACATAGAAAAACGTTGTTTTCAACTATTCAAACTGACAAATTCATGTTCTTCCGTGCGAAATGGCGATTTATGAGAAATGACGATAAAATTGCTGTTTTAAACTTGCAAAAACATAGAAAAACGCCGTTTTCAACTATTCAAACTAATAAATTCATGTTTCTTTCGTGCGAACGGCGATTTATGAGAAATGACATTAAATTGCTGTTTTAAACTTGCAAAAACATAGAAAAACGCTGTTTTCAACTATTCAAACTGACAAATTCATGTTTCTTCCGTGCGAAATGGCGATTTATGAGAAATGACGATAAAATTGCTGTTTTAAACTTGCAAAAACATAGAAAAACGCCGTTTTCAACTATTCAAACTAATAAATTCATGTTTCTTTCGTGCGAAACGGCAATTTATGAGAAATGACATTAAATTGCTGTTTTAAATTTGCAAAAACATAGAAAAACGTTGTTTTCAACTATTCAAACTGATAAATTCATGTTTCTTTCGTGCGAAACGGCGATTTATAAAAAATGACGATAAAATTGCTATTTAAACTTGCAAAAACATAGAAAAACGCTGTTTTTAACTATTCAAACTGATAAATTCATGTTTCTATCGTGCGAAACGGCAATTTATGAGAAATGACATTAAATTGCTGTTTTAAATTTGCAAAACATAGAAAAACGTTGTTTTCAACTATTCAAACTGACAAATTCATGTTTCTTCCGTGCGAAATGGCGATTTATGAGAAATGACGATAAAATTGCTGTTTTAAACTTGCAAAAACATAGAAAAACGCCGTTTTCAACTATTCAAACTAATAAATTCATGTTTCTTTCGTGCGAAACGGCGATTTATGAGAAATGACATTAAATTGCTGTTTTAAACTTGCAAAAACATAGAAAAACGCTGTTTTCAACTATTCAAACTGACAAATTCATGTTTCTTCCGTGCGAAATGGCGATTTATGAGAAATGACGATAAAATTGCTGTTTTAAACTTGCAAAAACATAGAAAAACGCCGTTTTCAACTATTCAAACTAATAAATTCATGTTTCTTTCGTGCGAAACGGCGATTTATGAGAAATGACATTAAATTGCTGTTTTAAATTTGCAAAAACATAGAAAAACTCTGTTTTCAACTGTTCAAACTGATAAATTCATGTTTCTTCCGTTCGAAATGGCGATTTATGAGAAATGACGATAAAATTGCTGTTTTAAACTTGCAAAAACATAGAAAAACGCTGTTTTCAACTATTCAAACTGATAAATTTATGTTTTTTTTGTTCGAAACGGTGGATTTTTGTGAAATCACGAAAAAATTGCTGTTTTAAACTTGCAAAACATAGAAAAACGCTGTTTTTAACTATTCAAATTGATAAATTCATGTTTCTATCGTGCGAAACGGCGATTTATGAGAAATGACGATAAAATTGCTGTTTTAAACTTGCAAAAACATAGAAAAACGCTGTTTTCAACTATTCAAACTGATAAATTCATGTTTCTTTCGTGCGAAACGGCGATTTATGAGAAATGACGATAAAATTGCTGTTTTAAACTTGCAAAAACATAGAAAAACGCTGTGTTCAACTATTCAAACTGACAAATTCATGTTTCTTCCGTGCGAAACGGCGATTTATGAGAAATGACGATAAAATTGCTGTTTTAAACTTGCAAAACATAGAAAAACGCTGTTTTCAACTATTCAAAACTGATAAATTCATGTTTCTTTCGTGCGAAACGGCGATTTATGAGAAATGACATTAATCTGCTGTATTAAACTTGCAAAAAAAAAGTTTGAGGTTTGGGGTTGGGGTTCGAAGTATGAGGTTTGGGGTTCGAGGTTTGAGGTTTGGGGTTGAGGATTAGGGTTAGAGGTTTGGGGATTGAGATTTGGGGTTGGGGTTTGAGGTTTGAGGTTGGGGTTCGAGGTTGAGGTTTGGGGTTGAGGTTTGGGGTTTGAGGTTTGGGGTTTGGGGTTCGAGTTTTGGGGTTTGGGGTTATGGTTAGGGGGTTTGAGGTTTGGGGTTCGCGGTTAGAGGTTTGGGATTGGGATTCGGTGTTTTAGGTTTGGGGTTTGGGGTTCGAGGTTTGAGGTTTGGGGGTTGAGGGTTTGGGGTTTAAGGTTTGGGGTTTGGGGTTCGAGTTTTGGGGTTTGGGGGTTGAGGTTGGGGTTGAGGTTTCGGTTGAGGTTTGGGGTTGAGGTTTGTGGTTGAGGTTTAGGGTTGAGGTTTGGGGTTGAGGTTTGGGGTTGAGGTTTGGGGTTTGAGGTAAGGGATTTGGGGGTCGAAGTTTGAGGTTTGGGGTTCAGGTTTGAGGTTTGGGGTTGAGGGTTGGGGTTTGAGGGTTGAGGTTTGTGGTTTGGGAGTTGAGGTTCGATGTTTGAGGTTTGGAGTTTGGGGTACGAGGTTTGAAGTTTGGGGTTGAGGTTTGGGGTTTGAGTTTGGGGGATTGGGGTTCGGGGTTTTAGGTTTGGGGTTTGTAGTGTTTGGATTGGGTGAAATGTTTTCTTTAGTGCGAAACAACGATTTATGAGATTCAAATTGCTGTTTTAAACTTGTAAAAACATAAAAAACTCTGTTTTCAACTAATCAAACTGATAAATTCATGTTTCTTTCGTGCGAAACGGTTATTTATGAGAAATTATGATAAAATTGCTGTTTTAAACTTGCAAAAACATAGAAAAACGCTGTTTTCAACTATTCAAACTGATAAATTCATGTTTCTTTCGTGCGAAACGGCGATTTATGAGAAATGATGATTAAGTTGCTGTTTTAAAGTTGCAAAAAACATAGATAAACTTGTTTTCAACTATTTAAACTGATAAATTCATGTTTCTTTCGTTCGAAACGGTGGATTTTTGTGAAATCACGATTAAAACTGCTGTTTTAAACTAGCAAAACCAAGAAAACGCTGTTTTCAATAATCTAAACTGAGGTATTTAAAATGCTGTTTTAAACTTGCAAAAACCATAGAAAACGCTGTTTTGAACTAATCCAAACTGACAAATTCATGTTTCTTTCGTGCGATACGGCGATTTATGAGAAATGACGATAAGATTGCTGTTTTAAACTTGCAAAAACATAGAAAAACGCTGTATTCAACT
>CAWWDY010001056.1:0-26684 GCA_963942605.1 Poecilus cupreus
TTTTCAAACTGATAAATTCAGGTTTCTTTCGTGCGAAACGGCGATTTATGAGAAATGACGATAAAATTGCTGTTTTAAACTTTCAAAAACATAGAAAAACGCTTTGTTGAACTATTCAAACTGACAAATTCATGTTTCTTTCGTGTGAAACGGCGTTTTATGAGAAATGACGATAAAATTGCTGTTTTAAACTTGCAAAAACATAGAAAAACGCTGTTTTGAACTATTCAAACTGACAAATTCATGTTTCTTTCGTGTGAAACGGCGATTTATGAGAAATGACGATAAAATTGCTGTTTTAAACTTGCAAAAACATAGAAAAACGCTGTTTTGAACTATTCAAACTGACAAATTCATGTTTCTTTCGTGTGAAACGGCGATTTATGAGAAATGACGATAAAATTGCTGTTTTAAACTTGCAAAAACATAGAAAAACGCTGTTTTGAACTTTTCAAACTGACAAATTCATGTTTCTTTCGTGTGAAACGGCGATTTATGAGAAATGACGATAAAATTGCTGTTTTAAACTTCCAAAAACATAGAAAAACGCTGTTTTTAACTATTCAAACTGATAAATTCATGTTTCTTTCGTGTGAAACGGCGATTTATGAGAAATGACGACAAAATTGCTGTTTTAAACTTGCAAAAACATAGAAAAACGCTGTTTTGAACTATGCAAACTGACAAATTCATGTTTCTTTCGTGTGAAACGGCGATTTATGAGAAATGACGATAAAATTGCTGTTTTAAACTTGCAAAAACATAGAAAAACGCTGTTTTCAACTATTCAAACTGATAAATTCATGTTTCTTTCGTGCGAAACGGCGATTTATGATAAATGACGATAAAATTGCTGTTTTAAACTTGCAAAAACCTAGAAAAACGCTGTTTTTAACTATTCAAACTGATAAATTCAGGTTTCTTTCGTTCGAAACGGTGGATTTTTGTGAAATCACGATAAATTTGCTGTTTTAAACTTGCAAAAACATAGAAAAACGCTGTTTTGAACTATTCAAACTGACAAATTCATGTTTCTTTCGTGTGAAACGGCGATTTATGAGAAATGACGATAAAATTGCTGTTTTAAACTTGCAAAAACATAGAAAAACGCTGTTTTTAACTATTTAAAATTAAAAATTCATGTTTCTTTCGTGTGAAACGGCGATTTATGAGAAATAACGATAAAATTGCTGTTTTAAACTTGCAAAAACATAGAAAAACGCTGTTTTTAACTATTCAAACTGACAAATTCATGTTTCTTTCGTGTGAAACGGCGATTTATGAGAAATGACGATAAAATTGCTGTTTTAAACTTGCAAGAACATAGAAAAACGCTGTTTTTAACTATTCAAACTGACAAATTCATGTTTCTTTCGTGTGAAACGGCGATTTATGAGAAATGACGATAAAATTGCTGTTTTAAACTTGCAAAAACATAGAAAAACGCTGTTTTAACTATTCAAACTGATAAATTCAGGTTTCTTTCGTTCGAAACGGTGGATTTTTGTAAAATCACGATAAAACTGCTGTTTTAAACTTGCAAAAACATAGAAAAACGCTGTTTTGAACTATTCAAACTGATAAATTCATGTTTCTTTTGTGTGAAACGGCGATTTATGAGAAATGACGATAAAATTGCTGTTTTAAACTTGCAAAAACATAGAAAAACGCTGTTTTTAACTATTCAAACTGATAAATTCAGGTTTCTTTCGTGTGAAACGGCGATTTATGAGAAATGACGATAAAATTGCTGTTTTAAACTTGCAAAAACATAGAAAAACGCTGTTTTTAACTATTCAAACTGACAAATTCATATTTCTTTCGTGTGAAACGGCGATTTATGAGAAATGACGATAAAATTGCTGTTTTAAACATGAAAAAACATAGAAAAACGCTGTTTTGAACTTTTAAACTGACAAATTCATGTTTCTTTCGTGTGAAACGGCGATTTATGAGAAATGACGATAAAATTGCTGTTTTAAACTTGCAAAAACATAGAAAAACGCTGTTTTTAACTATTCAAACTGATAAATTCAGGTTTCTTTCGTTCGAAACGGTGGATTTTTGTGAAATCACGATAAAACTGCTGTTTTAAACTTGCAAAAACATAAAAAAACGCTGTTTTGAACTATTCAAACTGACAAATTCATGTTTCTTTCGTGTGAAACGGCGATTTATGAGAAATAACGATAAAATTGCTGTTTTAAACTTGCAAAAACATAGAAAAACGCTGTTTTGAACTATTCAAACTGACAAATTCATGTTTCTTTCGTGTGAAACGGCGATTTATGAGAAATGACGATAAAATTGCTGTTTTAAACTTGCAAAAACATAGAAAAACGCTGTTTTCAACTATTCAAACTGACAAATTCATGTTTCTTTCGTGTGAAACGGCGATTTATGAGGAATGACGATAAAATTGCTGTTTTAAACATGAAAAAACATAGAAAAACGCTGTTTTGAACTTTTAAACTGACAAATTCATGTTTCTTTCGTGTGAAACGGCGATTTATGAGAAATGACGATAAAATTGCTGTTTTAAACTTGCAAAAACATAGAAAAACGCTGTTTTTAACTATTTAAACTGACAAATTCATGTTTCTTTCGTGTGAAACGGCGATTTATGAGAAATAACGATAAAATTGCTGTTTTAAACTTGCAAAAACATAGAAAAACGCTGTTTTGAACTATTCAAACTGACAAATTCATGTTTCTTTCGTGTGAAACGGCGATTTATGAGAAATAACGATAAAATTGCTGTTTTAAACTTGCAAAAACATAGAAAAACGCTGTTTTTAACTATTCAAACTGATAAATTCAGGTTTCTTTCGTTCGAAACGGTGGATTTTTGTGAAATCACGATAAAACTGCTGTTTTAAACTTGCAAAAACATAGAAAAACGCTGTTTCGAACTATTCAAACTGACAAATTCATGTTTCTTTCGTGTGAAACGGCGATTTATGAGAAATAACGATAAAATTGCTGTTTTAAACTTGCAAAAACATAGAAAAACGCTGTTTTTAACTATTCAAACTGATAAATTCATGTTTCTTACGTGTGAAACGGCGATTTATGAGAAATGACGATAAAATTGCTGTTTTAAACTTGCAAAAACATAGAAAAACGCTGTTTTTAACTATTCAAACTGATAAATTTAGGTTTCTTTCGTTCGAAACGGTGGATTTTTGTGAAATCACGATAAAACTGCTGTTTTAAACTTGCAAAAACATAGAAAAACGCTGTTTTGAACTATTCAAACTGATAAATTCATGTTTCTTTCGTGTGAAACGGCGATTTATGAGAAATAACGATAAAATTGCTGTTTTAAACTTGCAAAAACATAGAAAAACGCTGTTTTGAACTATTCAAACTGACAAATTCATGTTTCTTTCGTGTGAAACGGCGATTTATGAGAAATAACGATAAAATTGCTGTTTTAAACTTGCAAAAACATAGAAAAACGCTGTTTTGAACTATTCAAACTGACAAATTCATCTTTCTTTCGTGTGAAACGGCGATTTATGAGAAATGACGATAAAATTGCTGTTTTAAACTTGCAAAAACATAGAAAAACGCTGTTTTCAACTATTCAAACTGACAAATTCATGTTTCTTTCGTGTGAAACGGCGATTTATGAGAAATGACGATAAAATTGCTGTTTTAAACATGAAAAAACATAGAAAAACGCTGTTTTGAACTTTTAAACTGACAAATTCATGTTTCTTTCGTGTGAAACGGCGATTTATGAGAAATGACGATAAAATTGCTGTTTTAAACTTGCAAAAACATAGAAAAACGCTGTTTTTAACTATTCAAACTGACAAATTCATGTTTCTTTCGTGTGAAACGGCGATTTATGAGAAATAACGATAAAATTGCTGTTTTAAACTTGCAAAAACATAGAAAAACGCTGTTTTGAACTATTCAAACTGACAAATTCATGTTTCTTTCGTGTGAAACGGCGATTTATGAGAAATAACGATAAAATTGCTGTTTTAAACTTGCAAAAACATAGAAAAACGCTGTTTTTAACTATTCAAACTGATAAATTCAGGTTTCTTTCGTTCGAAACGGTGGATTTTTTGAAATCACGATAAAACTGCTGTTTTAAACTTGCAAAAACATAGAAAAACGCTGTTTCGAACTATTCAAACTGACAAATTCATGTTTCTTTCGTGTGAAACGGCGATTTATGAGAAATAACGATAAAATTGCTGTTTTAAACTTGCAAAAACATAGAAAAACGCTGTTTTTAACTATTCAAACTGATAAATTCATGTTTCTTACGTGTGAAACGGCGATTTATGAGAAATGACGATAAATTGCTGTTTTAAACTTGCAAAAACATAGAAAAACGCTGTTTTTAACTATTCAAACTGATAAATTCAGGTTTCTTTCGTTCGAAACGGTGGATTTTTGTGAAATCACGATAAAACTGCTGTTTTAAACTTGCAAAAACATAGAAAAACGCTGTTTTGAACTATTCAAACTGATAAATTCATGTTTCTTTTGTGTGAAACGGCGATTTATGAGAAATGACGATAAAATTGCTGTTTTAAACTTGCAAAAACATAGAAAAACGCTGTTTTTAACTATTCAAACTAATAAATTCAGGTTTCTTTCGTGTGAAACGGCGATTTATGAGAAATGACGATAAAATTGCTGTTTTAAACTTGCAAAAACATAGAAAAACGCTGTTTTGAACTATTCAAACTGATAAATTCATGTTTCTTTCGTGTGAAACGGCGATTTATGAGAAATGACGATAAAATTGCTGTTTTAAACTTGCAAAAACATAGAAAAACGCTGTTTTTAACTATTCAAACTGATAAATTCAGGTTTCTTTCGTGTGAAACGGCGATTTATGAGAAATGACGATAAAATTGCTGTTTTAAACTTGCAAAAACATAGAAAAACGCTGTTATTAACTTTTCAAACTGATAAATTCAGGTTTCTTTCGTGTGAAACGGCGATTTATGAGAAATGACGATAAAATTGCTGTTTTAAACTTTCAAAAACATAGAAAAACGCTTTGTTGAACTATTCAAACTGACAAATTCATGTTTCTTTCGTGTGAAACGGCGATTTATGAGAAATGACGATAAAATTGCTGTTTTAAACTTGCAAAAACATAGAAAAACGCTGTTTTTAACTATTCAAACTGACAAATTCATGTTTCTTTCGTGTGAAACGGCGATTTATGAGAAATAACGATAAAATTGCTGTTTTAAACTTGCAAAAACATAGAAAAACGCTGTTTTGAACTATTCAAACTGACAAATTCATGTTTCTTTCGTGTGAAACGGCGATTTATGAGAAATAACGATAAAATTGCTGTTTTAAACTTGCAAAAACATAGAAAAACGCTGTTTTTAACTATTCAAACTGATAAATTCAGGTTTCTTTCGTTCGAAACGGTGGATTTTTTGAAATCACGATAAAACTGCTGTTTTAAACTTGCAAAAACATAGAAAAACGCTGTTTCGAACTATTCAAACTGACAAATTCATGTTTCTTTCGTGTGAAACGGCGATTTATGAGAAATAACGATAAAATTGCTGTTTTAAACTTGCAAAAACATAGAAAAACGCTGTTTTTAACTATTCAAACTGATAAATTCATGTTTCTTACGTGTGAAACGGCGATTTATGAGAAATGACGATAAAATTGCTGTTTTAAACTTGCAAAAACATAGAAAAACGCTGTTTTTAACTATTCAAACTGATAAATTCAGGTTTCTTTCGTTCGAAACGGTGGATTTTTGTGAAATCACGATAAAACTGCTGTTTTAAACTTGCAAAAACATAGAAAAACGCTGTTTTGAACTATTCAAACTGATAAATTCATGTTTCTTTTGTGTGAAACGGCGATTTATGAGAAATGACGATAAAATTGCTGTTTTAAACTTGCAAAAACATAGAAAAACGCTGTTTTTTAACTATTCAAACTAATAAATTCAGGTTTCTTTCGTGTGAAACGGCGATTTATGAGAAATGACGATAAAATTGCTGTTTTAAACTTGCAAAAACATAGAAAAACGCTGTTTTGAACTATTCAAACTGATAAATTCATGTTTCTTTCGTGTGAAACGGCGATTTATGAGAAATGACGATAAAATTGCTGTTTTAAACTTGCAAAAACATAGAAAAACGCTGTTTTTAACTATTCAAACTGATAAATTCAGGTTTCTTTAGTGTGAAACGGCGATTTATGAGAAATGACGATAAAATTGCTGTTTTAAACTTGCAAAAACATAGAAAAACGCTGTTTTGAACTATTCAAACTGACAAATTCATGTTTCTTTTGTGTGAAACGGCGATTTATGAGAAATGACGATAAAATTGCTGTTTTAAACTTGCAAAAACATAGAAAAACGCTGTTTTTAACTATTCAAACTGATAAATTCAGGTTTCTTTCGTTCGAAACGGTGGATTTTTGTGAAATCACGATAAAACTGCTGTTTTAAACTTGCAAAAACATAGAAAAACGCTGTTTTGAACTATTCAAACTGATAAATTCATGTTTCTTTCGTGTGAAACGGCGATTTATGAGAAATGACGATAAAATTGCTGTTTTAAACTTGCAAAAACATAGAAAAACGCTGTTTTTAACTATTCAAACTGATAAATTCAGGTTTCTTTCGTGTGAAACGGCGATTTATGAGAAATGACGATAAAATTGCTGTTTTAAACTTGCAAAAACATAGAAAAACGCTGTTTTTAACTTTTCAAACTGATAAATTCAGGTTTCTTTCGTGCGAAACGGCGATTTATGAGAAATGACGATAAAATTGCTGTTTTAAACTTTCAAAAACATAGAAAAACGCTTTGTTGAACTATTCAAACTGACAAATTCATGTTTCTTTGGTGTGAAACGGCGTTTTATGAGAAATGACGATAAAATTGCTGTTTTAAACTTGCAAAAACATAGAAAAACGCTGTTTTGAACTATTCAAACTGACAAATTCATGTTTCTTTCGTGTGAAACGGCGATTTATGAGAAATGACGATAAAATTGCTGTTTTAAACTTGCAAAAACATAGAAAAACGCTGTTTTGAACTATTCAAACTGACAAATTCATGTTTCTTTCGTGTGAAACGGCGATTCATGAGAAATGACGATAAAATTGCTGTTTTAAACTTGCAAAAACATAGAAAAACGCTGTTTTGAACTATTCAAACTGACAAATTCATATTTCTTTCGTGTGAAACGGCGATTTATGAGAAATGACGATAAAATTGCTGTTTTAAACTTGCAAAAACATAGAAAAACGCTGTTTTTAACTATTCAAACTGATAAATTCATGTTTCTTTCGTGTGAAACGGCGATTTATGAGAAATGACGACAAAATTGCTGTTTCAAACTTGCAAAAACATAGAAAAACGCTGTTTTGAACTATGCAAACTGACAAATTCTTGTTTCTTTCATGTGAAACGGCGATTTATGAGAAATGACGATAAAATTGCTGTTTTAAACTTGCAAAAACATAGAAAAACGCTGTTTTCAACTATTCAAACTGATAAATTCAGGTTTCTTTCGTTCGAAACGGTGGATTTTTGTGAAATCACGATAAAACTGCTGTTTTAAACTTGCAAAAACATAGAAAAACGCTGTTTTGAACTATTCAAACTGACAAATTCATGTTTCTTTCGTGTGAAACGGCGATTTATGAGAAATGACGATAAAATTGCTGTTTTAAACTTGCAAAAACATAGAAAAACGCTGTTTTTAACTATTTAAAATTAAAAATTCATGTTTCTTTCGTGTGAAACGGCGATTTATGAGAAATGACGATAAAATTGCTGTTTTAAACTTGCAAAAACATAGAAAAACGCTGTTTTTAACTATTCAAACTGACAAATTCATGTTTCTTTCGTGTGAAACGGCGATTTATGAGAAATGACGATAAAATTGCTGTTTTAAACTTGCAAAAACATAGAAAAACGCTGTTTTTAACTATTCAAACTGACAAATTCATGTTTCTTTCGTGTGAAACGGCGATTTATGAGAAATGACGATAAAATTGCTGTTTTAAACTTGCAAAAACATAGAAAAAACGCTGTTTTTACTATTCAAACTGATAAATTAAGGTTTCTTTCGTTCGAAACGGTGGATTTTTGTGAAATCACGATAAAACTGCTGTTTTAAACTTGCAAAAACATAGAAAAAACGCTGTTTCGAACTATTCAAACTGACAAATTCATGTTTCTTTCGTGTGAAACGGCGATTTATGAGAAATAACGATAAAATTGCTGTTTTAAACTTTCAAAAACATAGAAAAACGCTGTTTTTAACTATTCAAACTGATAAATTCATGTTTCTTACGTGTGAACGGCGATTTATGAGAAATGACGATAAAATTGCTGTTTTAAACTTGCAAAAACATAGAAAAACGCTGTTTTTAACTATTCAAACTGATAAATTCAGGTTTCTTTCGTTCGAAACGGTGGATTTTTGTGAAATCACGATAAAACTGCTGTTTTAAACTTGCAAAAACATAGAAAAACGCTGTTTTGAACTATTCAAACTGATAAATTCATGTTTCTTTCGTGTGAAACGGCGATTTATGAGAAATAACGATAAAATTGCTGTTTTAAACTTGCAAAAACATAGAAAAACGCTGTTTTGAACTATTCAAACTGACAAATTCATGTTTCTTTCGTGTGAAACGGCGATTTATGAGAAATAACGATAAAATTGCTGTTTTAAACTTGCAAAAACATAGAAAAACGCTGTTTTGAACTATTCAAACTGATAAATTCAGGTTTCTTTCGTTCGAAACGGTGGATTTTTGTGAAATCACGATAAAACTGCTGTTTTAAACTTGCAAAAACATAGAAAAACGCTGTTTTGAACTATTCAAACTGATAAATTCATGTTTCTTTTGTGTGAAACGGCGATTTATGAGAAATGACGATAAAATTGCTGTTTTAAACTTGCAAAAACATAGAAAAACGCTGTTTTTAACTATTCAAACTAATAAATTCAGGTTTCTTTCGTGTGAAACGGCGATTTATGAGAAATGACGATAAAATTGCTGTTTTAAACTTGCAAAAACATAGAAAAACGCTGTTTTGAACTATTCAAACTGATAAATTCATGTTTCTTTCGTGTGAAACGGCGATTTATGAGAAATGACGATAAAATTGCTGTTTTAAACTTGCAAAAACATAGAAAAACGCTGTTTTAAACTATTCAAACTGATAAATTCAGGTTTCTTTAGTGTGAAACGGCGATTTATGAGAAATGACGATAAAATTGCTGTTTTAAACTTGCAAAAACATAGAAAAACGCTGTTTTGAACTATTCAAACTGACAAATTCATGTTTCTTTCGTGTGAAACGGCGATTTATGAGAAATAACGATAAAATTGCTGTTTTAAACTTGCAAAAACATAGAAAAACGCTGTTTTTAACTATTCAAACTGATAAATTCAGGTTTCTTTCGTTCGAAACGGTGGATTTTTGTGAAATCACGATAAAACTGCTGTTTTAAACTTGCAAAAACATAGAAAAACGCTGTTTTGAACTATTCAAACTGATAAATTCATGTTTCTTTTGTGTGAAACGGCGATTTATGAGAAATGACGATAAAATTGCTGTTTTAAACTTGCAAAAACATAGAAAAACGCTGTTTTTTAACTATTCAAACTAATAAATTCAGGTTTCTTTCGTGTGAAACGGCGATTTATGAGAAATGACGATAAAATTGCTGTTTTAAACTTGCAAAAACATAGAAAAACGCTGTTTTGAACTATTCAAACTGATAAATTCATGTTTCTTTCGTGTGAAACGGCGATTTATGAGAAATGACGATAAAATTGCTGTTTTAAACTTGCAAAAACATAGAAAAACGCTGTTTTAAACTATTCAAACTGATAAATTCAGGTTTCTTTAGTGTGAAACGGCGATTTATGAGAAATGACGATAAAATTGCTGTTTTAAACTTGCAAAAACATAGAAAAACGCTGTTTTGAACTATTCAAACTGACAAATTCATGTTTCTTTTGTGTGAAACGGCGATTTATGAGAAATGACGATAAAATTGCTGTTTTAAACTTGCAAAAACATAGAAAAACGCTGTTTTTAACTATTCAAACTGATAAATTCAGGTTTCTTTCGTTCGAAACGGTGGATTTTTGTGAAATCACGATAAAACTGCTGTTTTAAACTTGCAAAAACATAGAAAAACGCTGTTTTGAACTATTCAAACTGATAAATTCATGTTTCTTTCGTGTGAAACGGCGATTTATGAGAAATGACGATAAAATTGCTGTTTTAAACTTGCAAAAACATAGAAAAACGCTGTTTTTAACTATTCAAACTGATAAATTCAGGTTTCTTTCGTGTGAAACGGCGATTTATGAGAAATGACGATAAAATTGCTGTTTTAAACTTGCAAAAACATAGAAAAACGCTGTTTTTAACTTTTCAAACTGATAAATTCAGGTTTCTTTCGTGCGAAACGGCGATTTATGAGAAATGACGATAAAATTGCTGTTTTAAACTTTCAAAAACATAGAAAAACGCTTTGTTGAACTATTCAAACTGACAAATTCATGTTTCTTTGGTGTGAAACGGCGTTTTATGAGAAATGACGATAAAATTGCTGTTTTAAACTTGCAAAAACATAGAAAAACGCTGTTTTGAACTATTCAAACTGACAAATTCATGTTTCTTTCGTGTGAAACGGCGATTTATGAGAAATGACGATAAAATTGCTGTTTTAAACTTGCAAAAACATAGAAAAACGCTGTTTTGAACTATTCAAACTGACAAATTCATGTTTCTTTCGTGTGAAACGGCGATTCATGAGAAATGACGATAAAATTGCTGTTTTAAACTTGCAAAAACATAGAAAAACGCTGTTTTGAACTATTCAAACTGACAAATTCATATTTCTTTCGTGTGAAACGGCGATTTATGAGAAATGACGATAAAATTGCTGTTTTAAACTTGCAAAAACATAGAAAAACGCTGTTTTTAACTATTCAAACTGATAAATTCATGTTTCTTTCGTGTGAAACGGCGATTTATGAGAAATGACGACAAAATTGCTGTTTCAAACTTGCAAAAACATAGAAAAACGCTGTTTTGAACTATGCAAACTGACAAATTCTTGTTTCTTTCATGTGAAACGGCGATTTATGAGAAATGACGATAAAATTGCTGTTTTAAACTTGCAAAAACATAGAAAAACGCTGTTTTCAACTATTCAAACTGATAAATTCAAGTTTCTTTCGTTCGAAACGGTGGATTTTTGTGAAATCACGATAAAACTGCTGTTTTAAACTTGCAAAAACATAGAAAAACGCTGTTTTGAACTATTCAAACTGACAAATTCATGTTTCTTTCGTGTGAAACGGCGATTTATGAGAAATGACGATAAAATTGCTGTTTTAAACTTGCAAAAACATAGAAAAACGCTGTTTTTAACTATTTAAAATTAAAAATTCATGTTTCTTTCGTGTGAAACGGCGATTTATGAGAAATGACGATAAAATTGCTGTTTTAAACTTGCAAAAACATAGAAAAACGCTGTTTTTAACTATTCAAACTGACAAATTCATGTTTCTTTCGTGTGAAACGGCGATTTATGAGAAATGACGATAAAATTGCTGTTTTAAACTTGCAAAACATAGAAAAACGCTGTTTTTAACTATTCAAACTGACAAATTCATGTTTCTTTCGTGTGAAACGGCGATTTATGAGAAATGACGATAAAATTGCTGTTTTAAACTTGCAAAAACATAGAAAAACGCTGTTTTTACTATTCAAACTGATAAATTAAGGTTTCTTTCGTTCGAAACGGTGGATTTTTGTGAAATCACGATAAAACTGCTGTTTTAAACTTGCAAAAACATAGAAAAACGCTGTTTCGAACTATTCAAACTGACAAATTCATGTTTCTTTCGTGTGAAACGGCGATTTATGAGAAATAACGATAAAATTGCTGTTTTAAACTTTCAAAAACATAGAAAAACGCTGTTTTTAACTATTCAAACTGATAAATTCATGTTTCTTACGTGTGAAACGGCGATTTATGAGAAATGACGATAAAATTGCTGTTTTAAACTTGCAAAAACATAGAAAAACGCTGTTTTTAACTATTCAAACTGATAAATTCAGGTTTCTTTCGTTCGAAACGGTGGATTTTTGTGAAATCACGATAAAACTGCTGTTTTAAACTTGCAAAAACATAGAAAAACGCTGTTTTGAACTATTCAAACTGATAAATTCATGTTTCTTTCGTGTGAAACGGCGATTTATGAGAAATAACGATAAAATTGCTGTTTTAAACTTGCAAAAACATAGAAAAACGCTGTTTTGAACTATTCAAACTGACAAATTCATGTTTCTTTCGTGTGAAACGGCGATTTATGAGAAATAACGATAAAATTGCTGTTTTAAACTTGCAAAAACATAGAAAAACGCTGTTTTGAACTATTCAAACTGACAAATTCATGTTTCTTTCGTGTGAAACGGCGATTTATGAGAAATGACGATAAAATTGCTGTTTTAAACTTGCAAAAACATAGAAAAACGCTGTTTTCAACTATTCAAACTGACAAATTCATGTTTCTTTCGTGTGAAACGGCGATTTATGAGAAATGACGATAAAATTGCTGTTTTAAACATGAAAAAACATAGAAAAACGCTGTTTTGAACTTTTAAACTGACAAATTCATGTTTCTTTCGTGTGAAACGGCGATTTATGAGAAATGACGATAAAATTGCTGTTTTAAACTTGCAAAAACATAGAAAAAACGCTGTTTTTAACTATTCAAACTGACAAATTCATGTTTCTTTCGTGTGAAACGGCGATTTATGAGAAATGACGATAAAATTGCTGTTTTAAACTTGCAAAAACATAGAAAAACGCTGTTTTTACTATTCAAACTGATAAATTAAGGTTTCTTTCGTTCGAAACGGTGGATTTTTGTGAAATCACGATAAAACTGCTGTTTTAAACTTGCAAAAACATAGAAAAACGCTGTTTCGAACTATTCAAACTGACAAATTCATGTTTCTTTCGTGTGAAACGGCGATTTATGAGAAATAACGATAAAATTGCTGTTTTAAACTTTCAAAAACATAGAAAAACGCTGTTTTTAACTATTCAAACTGATAAATTCATTTTTCTTACGTGTGAAACGGCGATTTATGAGAAATGACGATAAAATTGCTGTTTTAAACTTGCAAAAACATAGAAAAACGCTGTTTTTAACTATTCAAACTGATAAATTCAGGTTTCTTTCGTTCGAAACGGTGGATTTTTGTGAAATCACGATAAAACTGCTGTTTTAAACTTGCAAAAACATAGAAAAACGCTGTTTTGAACTATTCAAACTGATAAATTCATGTTTCTTTCGTGTGAAACGGCGATTTATGAGAAATAACGATAAAATTGCTGTTTTAAACTTGCAAAAACATAGAAAAACGCTGTTTTTAACTATTCAAACTGATAAATTCAGGTTTCTTTTGTTCGAAACGGTGGATTTTTGTGAAATCACGATAAAACTGCTGTTTTAAACTTGCAAAAACATAGAAAAACGCTGTTTTGAACTATTCAAACTGATAAATTCATGTTTCTTTCGTGTGAAACGGCGATTTATGAGAAATGACGATAAAATTGCTGTTTAAACTTGCAAAAACATAGAAAAACGCTGTTTTTAACTATTCAAACTGACAAATTCATGTTTCTTTCGTGTGAAACGGCGATTTATGAGAAATGACGATAAAATTGCTGTTTTAAACTTGCAAAAACATAGAAAAACGCTGTTTTTACTATTCAAACTGATAAATTCAGGTTTCTTTCGTTCGAAACGGTGGATTTTTGTGAAATCACGATAAAACTGCTGTTTTAAACTTGCAAAAACATAGAAAAACGCTGTTTCGAACTATTCAAACTGACAAATTCATGTTTCTTTCGTGTGAAACGGCGATTTAAGAGAAATAACGATAAAATTGCTGTTTTAAACTTGCAAAAACATAGAAAAACGCTGTTTTTAACTATTCAAACTGATAAATTCATGTTTCTTACGTGTGAAACGGCGATTTATGAGAAATGACGATAAAATTGCTGTTTTAAACTTGCAAAAACATAGAAAAACGCTGTTTTCAACTATTCAAACTGACAAATTCATGTTTCTTTCGTGTGAAACGGCGATTTATGAGAAATGACGATAAAATTGCTGTTTTAAACATGAAAAAACATAGAAAAACGCTGTTTTTAACTATTCAAACTGATAAATTCATGTTTCTTTCGTGTGAAACGGCGATTTATGAGAAATGACGATAAAATTGCTGTTTTAAACTTGCAAAAACATAGAAAAACGCTGTTTTTAACTATTCAAACTGATAAATTCAGGTTTCTTTCGTTCGAAACGGTGGATTTTTGTGAAATCACGATAAAACTGCTGTTTTAAACTTGCAAAAACATAGAAAAACGCTGTTTTGAACTATTCAAACTGATAAATTCATGTTTCTTTCGTGTGAAACGGCGATTTATGAGAAATAACGATAAAATTGCTGTTTTAAACTTGCAAAAACATAGAAAAACGCTGTTTTGAACTATTCAAACTGACAAATTCATGTTTCTTTCGTGTGGAAACGGCGATTTATGAGAAATAACGATAAAATTGCTGTTTTAAACTTGCAAAAACATAGAAAAACGCTGTTTTGAACTATTCAAACTGACAAATTCATGTTTCTTTCGTGTGAAACGGCGATTTATGAGAAATGACGATAAAATTGCTGTTTTAAACTTGCAAAAACATAGAAAAACGCTGTTTTCAACTATTCAAACTGACAAATTCATGTTTCTTTCGTGTGAAACGGCGATTTATGAGAAATGACGATAAAATTGCTGTTTTAAACATGAAAAAACATAGAAAAACGCTGTTTTGAACTTTTAAACTGACAAATTCATGTTTCTTTCGTGTGAAACGGCGATTTATGAGAAATGACGATAAAATTGCTGTTTTAAACTTGCAAAAACATAGAAAAACGCTGTTTTTAACTATTCAAACTGACAAATTCATGTTTCTTTCGTGTGAAACGGCGATTTATGAGAAATAACGATAAAATTGCTGTTTTAAACTTGCAAAAACATAGAAAAACGCTGTTTTGAACTATTCAAACTGACAAATTCATGTTTCTTTCGTGTGAAACGGCGATTTTTGAGAAATAACGATAAAATTGCTGTTTTAAACTTGCAAAAACATAGAAAAACGCTGTTTTTAACTATTCAAACTGATAAATTCAGGTTTCTTTCGTTCGAAACGGTGGATTTTTGAAATCACGATAAAACTGCTGTTTTAAACTTGCAAAAACATAGAAAAACGCTGTTTCGAACTATTCAAACTGACAAATTCATGTTTCTTTCGTGTGAAACGGCGATTTATGAGAAATAACGATAAAATTGCTGTTTTAAACTTGCAAAAACATAGAAAAACGCTGTTTTTAACTATTCAAACTGATAAATTCATGTTTCTTACGTGTGAAACGGCGATTTATGAGAAATGACGATAAAATTGCTGTTTTAAACTTGCAAAAACATAGAAAAACGCTGTTTTTAACTATTCAAACTGATAAATTCAGGTTTCTTTCGTTCGAAACGGTGGATTTTTGTGAAATCACGATAAAACTGCTGTTTTAAACTTGCAAAAACATAGAAAAACGCTGTTTTGAACTATTCAAACTGATAAATTCATGTTTCTTTTGTGTGAAACGGCGATTTATGAGAAATGACGATAAAATTGCTGTTTTAAACTTGCAAAAACATAGAAAAACGCTGTTTTTAACTATTCAAACTAATAAATTCAGGTTTCTTTCGTGTGATACGGCGATTTATGAGAAATGACGATAAAATTGCTGTTTTAAACTTGCAAAAACATAGAAAAACGCTGTTTTGAACTATTCAAACTGATAAATTCATGTTTCTTTCGTGTGAAACGGCGATTTATGAGAAATGACGATAAAATTGCTGCTTTAAACTTGCAAAAACATAGAAAAACGCTGTTTTTAACTATTCAAACTGATAAATTCAGGTTTCTTTCGTGTGAAACGGCGATTTATGAGAAATGACGATAAAATTGCTGTTTTAAACTTGCAAAAACATAGAAAAACGCTGTTTTGAACTATTCAAACTGACAAATTCATGTTTCTTTCGTGTGAAACGGCGATTTATGAGAAATGACGATAAAATTGCTGTTTTAAACTTGCAAAAACATAGAAAAACGCTGTTTTTAACTATTCAAACTGATAAATTCAGGTTTCTTTCGTTCGAAACGGTGGATTTTTGTGAAATCACGATAAAACTGCTGTTTTAAACTTGCAAAAACATAGAAAAACGCTGTTTTGAACTATTCAAACTGATAAATTCATGTTTCTTTCGTGTGAAACGGCGATTTATGAGAAATGACGATAAAATTGCTGTTTTAAACTTGCAAAAACATAGAAAAACGCTGTTTTTAACTATTCAAACTGATAAATTCAGGTTTCTTTCGTGTGAAACGGCGATTTATGAGAAATGACGATAAAATTGCTGTTTAAACTTGCAAAAACATAGAAAAACGCTGTTTTTAACTTTTCAAACTGATAAATTCAGGTTTCTTTCGTGCGAAACGGCGATTTATGAGAAATGACGATAAAATTGCTGTTTTAAACTTTCAAAAACATAGAAAAACGCTTTGTTGAACTATTCAAACTGACAAATTCATGTTTCTTTCGTGTGAAACGGCGATTTATGAGAAATAACGATAAAATTGCTGTTTTAAACTTGCAAAAACATAGAAAAACGCTGTTTTTAACTATTCAAACTGATAAATTCATGTTTCTTACGTGTGAAACGGCGATTTATGAGAAATGACGATAAAATTGCTGTTTTAAACTTGCAAAAACATAGAAAAACGCTGTTTTTAACTATTCAAACTGATAAATTCAGGTTTCTTTCGTTCGAAACGGTGGATTTTTGTGAAATCACGATAAAACTGCTGTTTTAAACTTGCAAAAACATAGAAAAACGCTGTTTTGAACTATTCAAACTGATAAATTCATGTTTCTTTCGTGTGAAACGGCGTTTTATGAGAAATGACGATAAAATTGCTGTTTTAAACTTGCAAAAACATAGAAAAAACGCTGTTTTGAACTATTCAAACTGACAAATTCATGTTTCTTTCGTGTGAAACGGCGATTTATGAGAAATGACGATAAAATTGCTGTTTTAAACTTGCAAAAACATAGAAAAACGCTGTTTTCAACTATTCAAACTGACAAATTCATATTTCTTTCGTGTGAAACGGCGATTTATGAGAAATGACGATAAAATTGCTGTTTTAAACATGAAAAAACATGGAAAAACGCTGTTTTGATCTTTTAAACTGACAAATTCATGTTTCTTTCGTGTGAAACGGCGATTTATGAGAAATGACAATAAAATTGCTGTTTTAAACTTGCAAAAACATAGAAAAACGCTGTTTTGAACTATTCAAACTGACAAATTCATGTTTCTTTCGTGTGAAACGGCGATTTATGAGAAATAACGATAAAATTGCTGTTTTTAAACTTGCAAAAACATAGAAAAACGCTGTTTTGAATTATTCAAACTGACAAATTCATGTTTCTTTCGTGTGAAACGGCGATTTATGAGAAATAACGATAAAATTGCTGTTTTAAACTTGCAAAAACATAGAAAAACGCTGTTTTTAACTATTCAAACTGATAAATTCAGGTTTCTTTCGTTCGAAACGGTGGATTTTTGTGAAATCACGATAAAACTGCTGTTTTAAACTTGCAAAAACATAGAAAAACGCTGTTTTGAACTATTCAAACTGACAAATTCATGTTTCTTTCGTGTGAAACGGCGATTTATGAGAAATAACGATAAAATTGCTGTTTTAAACTTGCAAAAACATAGAAAAACGCTGTTTTGAACTATTCAAACTGATAAATTCATGTATCTTTCGTGTGAAACGGCGATTTATGAGAAATGACGATAAAATTGCTGTTTTAAACTTGCAAAAACATAGAAAAACGCTGTTTTTAACTATTCAAACTGATAAATTCAGGTTTCTTTCGTGTGAAACGGCGATTTATGAGAAATGACGATAAAATTGCTGTTTTAAACTTGCAAAAACATAGAAAAACGCTGTTTTTAACTATTCAAACTGACAAATTCATGTTTCTTTCGTGTAAAACGGCGATTTATGAGAAATGACGATAAAATTGCTGTTTTAAACTTGCAAAAACATAGAAAAACGCTGTTTTTAACTATTCAAACTGATAAATTCAGGTTTCTTTCGTGTGAAACGGCGATTTATGAGAAATGACGATAAAATTGCTGTTTTAAACTTGCAAAAACATAGAAAAACGCTGTTTTGAACTATTCAAACTGATAAATTCATGTATCTTTCGTGTGAAACGGCGATTTATGAGAAATGACGATAAAATTGCTGTTTAAACTTGCAAAAACATAGAAAAACGCTGTTTTTAACTATTCAAACTGATAAATTCAGGTTTCTTTCGTGTGAAACGGCGATTTATGAGAAATGACGATAAAATTGCTGTTTTAAACTTGCAAAAACATAGAAAAACGCTGTTTTTAACTATTCAAACTGACAAATTCATGTTTCTTTCGTGTAAAACGGCGATTTATGAGAAATGACGATAAAATTGCTGTTTTAAACTTGCAAAAACATAGAAAAACGCTGTTTTGAATTATTCAAACTGACAAATTCATGTTTCTTTCGTGTGAAACGGCGATTTATGAGAAATAACGATAAAATTGCTGTTTTAAACTTGCAAAAACATAGAAAAACGCTGTTTTGAACTATTCAAACTGATAAATTCAGGTTTCTTTCGTTCGAAACGATGGATTTTTGTGAAATCACGATAAAACTGCTGTTTTAAACTTGCAAAAACATAGAAAAACGCTGTTTTGAACTATTCAAACTGACAAATTCATGTTTCTTTCGTGTGAAACGGCGATTTATGAGAAATAACGATAAAATTGCTGTTTTAAACTTGCAAAAACATAGAAAAACGCTGTTTTTAACTATTCAAACTGATAAATTCATGTTTCTTACGTGTGAAACGGCGATTTATGAGAAATGACGATAAAATTGCTGTTTTAAACTTGCAAAAACATAGAAAAACGCTGTTTTTAACTATTCAAACTGATAAATTCAGGTTTCTTTCGTGTGAAACGGCGATTTATGAGAAATGACGATAAAATTGCTGTTTTAAACTTGCAAAAACATAGAAAAACGCTGTTTTTAACTATTCAAACTGACAAATTCATGTTTCTTTCGTGTAAAACGGCGATTTATGAGAAATGACGATAAAATTGCTGTTTTAAACTTGCAAAAACATAGAAAAACGCTGTTTTTAACTATTCAAACTGATAAATTCAGGTTTCTTTCGTTCGAAACGGTGGATTTTTGTGAAATCACGATAAAACTGCTGTTTTAAACTTGCAAAAACATAGAAAAACGCTGTTTTGAACTATTCAAACTGACAAATTTATGTTTCTTTCGTGTGAAACGGCGATTTATGAGAAATGACGATAAAATTGCTGTTTTAAACTTGCAAAAACATAGAAAAACGCTGTTTTCAACTATTCAAACTGACAAATTCATGTTTCTTTCGTGTGAAACGGCGATTTATGAGAAATGACGATAAAATTGCTGTTTTAAACATGAAAAAACATAGAAAAACGTTGTTTTGAACTTTTCAAACTGACAAATTCATGTTTCTTTCGTGTAAAACGGCGATTTATGAAAAATGACGATAAAATTGCTGTTTTAAACTTGCAAAAACATAGAAAAACGCTGTTTTCAACTATTCAAACTGATAAATTCATGTTTCTTTCGTGCGAAACGGCGATTTATGAGAAATGACGATAAAATTGCTGTTTTAAACTTGCAAAAACCTAGAAAAACGCTGTTTTTAACTATTCAAACTGATAAATTCATGTATCTTTCGTGTGAAACGGCGATTTATGAGAAATGACGATAAAATTGCTGTTTTAAACTTGCAAAAACATAGAAAAACGCTGTTTTTAACTATTCAAACTGATAAATTCAGGTTTCTTTCGTGTGAAACGGCGATTTATGAGAAATGACGATAAAATTGCTGTTTTAAACTTGCAAAAACATAGAAAAACGCTGTTTTTAACTATTCAAACTGACAAATACATGTTTCTTTCGTGTGAAACGGCGATTTATGAGAAATGACGATAAAATTGCTGTTTTAAACTTGCAAAAACATAGAAAAACGCTGTTTTTAACTATTCAAACTGATAAACTCAGGTTTCTTTCGTGTGAAACGGCGATTTATGAGAAATGACGATAAAATTGCTGTTTTAAACTTGCAAAAACATAGAAAAACGCTGTTTTTAACTTTTCAAACTGATAAATTTAGGTTTCTTTCGTGCGAAACGGCGATTTATGAGAAATGACGATAAAATTGCTGTTTTAAACTTTCAAAAACATAGAAAAACGCTTTGTTGAACTATTCAAACTGACAAATTCATGTTTCTTTCTTGAGAAACGGCGTTTTATGAGAAATGACGATAAAATTGCTGTTTTAAACTTGCAAAAACATAGAAAAACGCTGTTTTGAACTATTCAAACTGACAAATTCATGTTTCTTTCGTGTGAAACGGCGATTTATGAGAAATGACGATAAAATTGCTGTTTTAAACTTGCAAAAACATAGAAAAACGCTGTTTTGAACTATTCAAACTGACAAATTCATGTTTCTTTCGTGTGAAACGGCGATTTATGAGAAATGACGATAAAATTGCTGTTTTAAACTTGCAAAAACATAGAAAAACGCTGTTTTGAACTATTCAAACTGACAAATTCATGTTTCTTTCGTGTGAAACGGCGATTTATGAGAAATGACGATAAAATTGCTGTTTTAAACTTGCAAAAACATAGAAAAACGCTGTTTTCAACTATTCAAACTGATAAATTCATGTTTCTTTCGTGCGAAACGGCGATTTATGAGAAATGACGATAAAATTGCTGTTTTAAACTTGCAAAAACCTAGAAAAACGCTGTTTTTAACTATTCAAACTGATAAATTCAGGCTTCTTTCTTTCGAAACGGTGGATTTTTGTGAAATCACGATAAAACTGCTGTTTTAACTTGCAAAAACATAGAAAAACGCTGTTTTGAACTATTCAAACTGACAAATTCATGTTTCTTTCGTCTGAAACGGCGATTTATGAGAAATGACGATAAAATTGCTGTTTTAAACTTGCAAAAACATAGAAAAACGCTGTTTTTAACTATTCAAACTGATAAATTCATGTTTCTTTCGTGTGAAACGGCGATTTATGAGAAATGACGATAAAATTGCTGTTTTAAACTTGCAAAAACATAGAAAAACGCTGTTTTTAACTATTCAAACTGACAAATTCATGTTTCTTTCGTGTGAAACGGCGATTTATGAGAAATGACGATAAAATTGCTGTTTTAAACTTGCAAAAACATAGAAAAACGCTGTTTTTAACTATTTAAACTGACAAATTCATGTTTCTTTCGTGTGAAACGGCGATTTATGAGAAATGACGATAAAATTGCTGTTTTAAACTTGCAAAAACATAGAAAAACGCTGTTTTTAACTATTCAAACTGATAAATTCAGGTTTCTTTCGTTCGAAACGGTGGATTTTTGTGAAATCACGATAAAACTGCTGTTTTAAACTTGCAAAAACATAGAAAAACGCTGTTTTGAACTACTCAAACTGATAAATTCATGTTTCTTTTGTGTGAAACGGCGATTTATGAGAAATGACGATAAAATTGCTGTTTTAAACTTGCAAAAACATAGAAAAACGCTGTTTTTAACTATTCAAACTGATAAATTCAGGTTTCTTTCGTGGGAAACGGCGATTTATGAGAAATGACGATAAAATTGCTGTTTTAAACTTGCAAAAACATTGAAAAACGCTGTTTTTAACTATTCAAACTGACAAATTCATGTTTCTTTCGTGTGAAACGGCGATTTATGAGAAATGACGATAAAATTGCTGTTTTAAACTTGCAAAAACATAGAAAAACGCTGTTTTCAACTATTCAAACTGACAAATTCATGTTTCTTTCGTGTGAAACGGCGATTTATGAGAAATGACGATAAAATTGCTGTTTTTAAACATGAAAAAACATAGAAAAACGTTGTTTTGAACTATTCAAACTGACAAATTCATGTTTCTTTCGTGTAAAACGGCGATTTATGAAAAATGACGATAAAATTGCTGTTTTAAACTTGCAAAAACATAGAAAAACGCTGTTTTCAACTATTCAAACTGATAAATTCATGTTTCTTTCGTGCGAAACGGCGATTTATGAGAAATGACGATAAAATTGCTGTTTTAAACTTGCAAAAACCTAGAAAAACGCTGTTTTTAACTATTCAAACTGATAAATTCATGTATCTTTCGTGTGAAACGGCGATTTATGAGAAATGACGATAAAATTGCTGTTTTAAACTTGCAAAAACATAGAAAAACGCTGTTTTTAACTATTCAAACTGATAAATTCAGGTTTCTTTCGTGTGAAACGTCGATTTATGAGAAATGACGATAAAATTGCTGTTTTAAACTTGCAAAAACATAGAAAAACGCTGTTTTTAACTATTCAAACTGACAAATACATGTTTCTTTCGTGTGAAACGGCGATTTATGAGAAATGACGATAAAATTGCTGTTTTAAACTTGCAAAAACATAGAAAAACGCTGTTTTTAACTATTCAAACTGATAAACTCAGGTTTCTTTCGTGTAAAACGGCGATTTATGAGAAATGACGATAAAATTGCTGTTTTAAACTTGCAAAAACATAGAAAAACGCTGTTTTTAACTTTTCAAACTGATAAATTCAGGTTTCTTTCGTGCGAAACGGCGATTTATGAGAAATGACGATAAAATTGCTGTTTTAAACTTTCAAAACATAGAAAAACGCTTTGTTGAACTATTCAAACTGACAAATTCATGTTTCTTTCGTGAGAAACGGCGTTTTATGAGAAATGACGATAAAATTGCTGTTTTAAACTTGCAAAAACATAGAAAAACGCTGTTTTGAACTATTCAAACTGACAAATTCATGTTTCTTTCGTGTGAAACGGCGATTTATGAGAAATGACGATAAAATTGCTGTTTTAAACTTGCAAAAACATAGAAAAACGCTGTTTTGAACTATTCAAACTGACAAATTCATGTTTCTTTCGTGTGAAACGGCGATTTATGAGAAATGACGATAAAATTGCTGTTTTAAACTTGCAAAAACATAGAAAAACGCTGTTTTGAACTATTCAAACTGACAATTTCATGTTTCTTTCGTGTGAAACGGCGATTTATGAGAAATGACGATAAAATTGCTGTTTTAAACTTGCAAAAACATAGAAAAACGCTGTTTTCAACTATTCAAACTGATAAATTCATGTTTCTTTCGTGCGAAACGGCGATTTATGAGAAATGACGATAAAATTGCTGTTTTAAACTTGCAAAAACCTAGAAAAACGCTGTTTTTAACTATTCAAACTGATAAATTCAGGCTTCTTTCTTTCGAAACGGTGGATTTTTGTGAAATCACGATAAAACTGCTGTTTTAACTTGCAAAAACATAGAAAAACGCTGTTTTGAACTATTCAAACTGACAAATTCATGTTTCTTTCGTCTGAAACGGCGATTTATGAGAAATGACGATAAAATTGCTGTTTTAAACTTGCAAAAACATAGAAAAACGCTGTTTTTAACTATTCAAACTGATAAATTCATGTATCTTTCGTGTGAAACGGCGATTTATGAGAAATGACGATAAAATTGCTGTTTTAAACTTGCAAAAACATAGAAAAACGCTGTTTTTAACTATTCAAACTGATAAATTCAGGTTTCTTTCGTGTGAAACGTCGATTTATGAGAAATGACGATAAAATTGCTGTTTTAAACTTGCAAAAACATAGAAAAACGCTGTTTTTAACTATTCAAACTGACAAATACATGTTTCTTTCGTGTGAAACGGCGATTTATGAGAAATGACGATAAAATTGCTGTTTTAAACTTGCAAAAACATAGAAAAACGCTGTTTTTAACTATTCAAACTGATAAACTCAGGTTTCTTTCGTGTAAAACGGCGATTTATGAGAAATGACGATAAAATTGCTGTTTTAAACTTGCAAAAACATAGAAAAACGCTGTTTTTAACTTTTCAAACTGATAAATTCAGGTTTCTTTCGTGCGAAACGGCGATTTATGAGAAATGACGATAAAATTGCTGTTTTAAACTTTCAAAAACATAGAAAAACGCTTTGTTGAACTATTCAAACTGACAAATTCATGTTTCTTTCGTGAGAAACGGCGTTTTATGAGAAATGACGATAAAATTGCTGTTTTAAACTTGCAAAAACATAGAAAAACGCTGTTTTGAACTATTCAAACTGACAAATTCATGTTTCTTTCGTGTGAAACGGCGATTTATGAGAAATGACGATAAAATTGCTGTTTTAAACTTGCAAAAACATAGAAAAACGCTGTTTTGAACTATTCAAACTGACAAATTCATGTTTCTTTCGTGTGAAACGGCGATTTATGAGAAATGACGATAAAATTGCTGTTTTAAACTTGCAAAAACATAGAAAAACGCTGTTTTGAACTATTCAAACTGACAATTTCATGTTTCTTTCGTGTGAAACGGCGATTTATGAGAAATGACGATAAAATTGCTGTTTTAAACTTGCAAAAACATAGAAAAACGCTGTTTTCAACTATTCAAACTGATAAATTCATGTTTCTTTCGTGCGAAACGGCGATTTATGAGAAATGACGATAAAATTGCTGTTTTAAACTTGCAAAAACCTAGAAAAACGCTGTTTTTAACTATTCAAACTGATAAATTCAGGCTTCTTTCTTTCGAAACGGTGGATTTTTGTGAAATCACGATAAAACTGCTGTTTTAACTTGCAAAAACATAGAAAAACGCTGTTTTGAACTATTCAAACTGACAAATTCATGTTTCTTTCGTCTGAAACGGCGATTTATGAGAAATGACGATAAAATTGCTGTTTTAAACTTGCAAAAACATAGAAAAACGCTGTTTTTAACTATTCAAACTGATAAATTCATGTTTCTTTCGTGTGAAACGGCGATTTATGAGAAATAACGATAAAATTGCTGTTTTAAACTTGCAAAAACATAGAAAAACGCTGTTTTTAACTATTCAAACTGACAAATTCATGTTTCTTTCGTGTGAAACGGCGATTTATGAGAAATGACGATAAAATTGCTGTTTTAAACTTGCAAAAACATAGAAAAACGCTGTTTTGAACTATTCAAACTGACAAATTCATGTTTCTTTCGTGTGAAACGGCGATTTATGAGAAATGACGATAAAATTGCTGTTTTAAACTTGCAAAAACATAGAAAAACGCTGTTTTGAACTATTCAAACTGACAAATTCATGTTTCTTTCGTGTGAAACGGCGATTTATGAGAAATGACGATAAAATTGCTGTTTTAAACTTGCAAAAACATAGAAAAACGCTGTTTTCAACTATTCAAACTGATAAATTCATGTTTCTTTCGTGCGAAACGGCGATTTATGAGAAATGACGATAAAATTGCTGTTTTAAACTTGCAAAAACCTAGAAAAACGCTGTTTTTAACTATTCAAACTGATAAATTCAGGCTTCTTTCTTTCGAAACGGTGGATTTTTGTGAAATCACGATAAAACTGCTGTTTTAACTTGCAAAAACATAGAAAAACGCTGTTTTGAACTATTCAAACTGACAAATTCATGTTTCTTTCGTCTGAAACGGCGATTTATGAGAAATGACGATAAAATTGCTGTTTTAAACTTGCAAAAACATAGAAAAACGCTGTTTTTAACTATTCAAACTGATAAATTCATGTTTCTTTCGTGTGAAACGGCGATTTATGAGAAATGACGATAAAATTGCTGTTTTAAACTTGCAAAAACATAGAAAAACGCTGTTTTTAACTATTCAAACTGACAAATTCATGTTTCTTTCGTGTGAAACGGCGATTTATGAGAAATGACGATAAAATTGCTGTTTTAAACTTGCAAAAACATAGAAAAACGCTGTTTTTAACTATTTAAACTGACAAATTCATGTTTCTTTCGTGTGAAACGGCGATTTATGAGAAATGACGATAAAATTGCTGTTTTAAACTTGCAAAAACATAGAAAAACGCTGTTTTTAACTATTCAAACTGATAAATTCAGGTTTCTTTCGTGGGAAACGGCGATTTATGAGAAATGACGATAAAATTGCTGTTTTAAACTTGCAAAAACATTGAAAAACGCTGTTTTTAACTATTCAAACTGACAAATTCATGTTTCTTTCGTGTGAAACGGCGTTTTATGAGAAATGACGATAAAATTGCTGTTTTAAACTTGCAAAAAACATAGAAAAACGCTGTTTTGAACTATTCAAACTGACAAATTCATGTTTCTTTCGTGTGAAACGGCGATTTATGAGAAATGACGATAAAATTGCTGTTTTAAACTTGCAAAAACATAGAAAAACGCTGTTTTCAACTATTCAAACTGACAAATTCATGTTTCTTTCGTGTGAAACGGCGATTTATGAGAAATGACGATAAAATTGCTGTTTTAAACATGAAAAAACATAGAAAAACGCTGTTTTGAACTTTTAAAC
>CAWWDY010001057.1:0-28993 GCA_963942605.1 Poecilus cupreus
AAAATGCTGTTTTTAAGTATTTAAACTGTCATATTCATGTATATGTCGTGTGTAATGGCTTATGTTTGCAAAATTAATATAAAATAGCTGTTTTCAGCTTGCAAAAACATACAAAATGCTGTTTTCAAGTATTTAAACTGTCATATTCATGTTCCTGTCGTGTATAATAGCTAATGTTGGTGAAAGCAATATAAAAAGGCTTTTTTAAGCATGCAAAAGCATACAAAACACCGTTTTCAAGTACTTAAACTGTCATATTCATGTATATGTCGTGTGTAATGGCTTATGTTTGCAAAATTAATATAAAATAGCTGTTTTCAGCTTGCAAAAACATACAAAATGCTGTTTTCAAGTATTTAAACTGTCATCTTCATGTATATGTGGTGTGTAATGGCTTACGTTTGCAAAATTAATATAAAATAACTGTTTTTAGCTTGCAAAAACATACAAAATGTTATTTTCATGTATTTAAACTGTCATATTCATGTTCCTGTCGTGTATAATAGCTAATGTTGGTGAAAGCAAGAGAATAGTGCTGTTTTAAGCATGCAAAAGCATACAAAACACAGTTTTCAAGTATTTAAACTGTCATATTCATGTATATGTCGTGTGTAATGGCTTATGTTTGAAAAATCAAGATAAAATGGCTGTTTTCAGCTTGCAAAAACATACAAAATGCTGTTTTTAAGTATTTAAACTGTCATATTTATGTATATGTCGTGTGTAATGGCTTATGTTTGCAAAATCAAGATAAAATAACTGTTTTCAGCTTGCAAAAACAGACAAAATGCTGTTTTCAAGTATTTAAACTGTCGTATTCATGTTTCTCTCGTGTATAATAGCTAATGTTGGTGAAAGCAAGATAAAAATGCTGTTTTAAGCATGCAAAAGCATACAAAACACCGTTTTCAAGTATTTGAACTGTCATATTCATGTATATGTCGTGTGTAATGGCTTATGTTTGCAAAATCAAGATAAAATAGCTGTTTTCAGCTTGCAAAAACCTACAAAATGCTGTTTGCAAGTATTTAAACTGTCATATTCATGTTTCTGTCGTGTATAAAAGCTAATGTTGGTGAAAGCAAGATAAAAATGCTGTTTTAAGCATGCAAAAGCATACAAAACACAGTTTTCAAGTATTTAAACTGTCATATTCATGTATTATGTCGTGTGTAATGGCTTATGTTTGCAAAATCAAGATAAAATAGCTGTTATCAGCTTGCAAAAACATACAAAATGCTGTTTTCAAGTATTTAAACTGTCGTATTCATGTTTCTCTCGTGTATAATAGCTAATGTTGGTGAAAGCAAGATAAAAATGCTGTTTTAAGCATGCAAAAGCATACAAAACACCGTTTTCAAGTATTTGAACTGTCATATTCATGTATATGTCGTGTGTAATGGCTTATGTTTGCAAAATCAAGATAAAATAGCTGTTTTCAGCTTGCAAAAACATACAAAATGCTGTTTTCAAGTATTTAAACTGTCATATTCATGTTTCTGTCGGGTATAATAGCTAATGTTGGTGAAAGCAAAATAAAAATTATGTTTTAAGCATGCAAAAGCATACAAAACACCGTTTTCAAGTATTTAAACTGTCATATTCATGTATATGTCGTGTGTAATGGCTTATGTTTGCAAAATCAAGATAAAATAGCTGTTTTCATCTTGCAAAAAGATACAAAATGCTGTTTTCAAGTATTTAAACTGTCATATTCATGTTTCTGTCGTGTATAATAGCTAATGTTGGTGAAAGCAAGATAAAAATGCTGTTTTAAGCATGCAAAAGCATACAAAACACCGTTTTCAAGTATTTGAACTGTCATATTCATGTATATGTCGTGTGTAATGGCTTATGTTTGCAAAACCAAGATAAATTAGCTGTTTTCAGCTTGCAAAAACATACAAAATGCTGTTTTTAAGTATTTAAACTGTCATATTCATGTATACGTCGTGTGTAATGGCTTATGTTTGCAAAATCAAGATAAAATAACTGTTTTCAGCTTGCAAAAATATACAAAATGCTGTTTTCAAGTATTTAAACTGTCATATTCATTTTTCTGTCGTGTATAATAGCTATAATTGGTGAAAGCGAGATAAAAATGCTGTTTTAAGCATGCAAAAGCATACAATACACAGTTTTCAAGTATTTAAACTGTCATTTTCATGTATATGTCGTGTGTAATGGCTTATGTTTGCAAAATCAAGATAAAATAGCTGTTTTCGGCTTGCAAAAACATACAAAATGCTGTTTTCAAGTATTTAAACTGTCATATTCATGTTTCTGTCGGGTATAATAGCTAATGTTGGTGAAAGCAAAATAAAAATTATGTTTTAAGCATGCAAAAGCATACAAAACACCGTTTTCAAGTATTTAAACTGTCATATTCATGTATATGTCGTGTGTAATGGCTTATGTTTGCAAAATCAAGATAAAATAGCTGTTTTCATCTTGCAAAAAGATACAAAATGCTGTTTTCAAGTATTTAAACTGTCATATTCATGTTTCTGTCGTGTATAATAGCTAATGTTGGTGAAAGCAAGATAAAAATGCTGTTTTAAGCATGCAAAAGCATACAAAACACCGTTTTCAAGTATTTGAACTGTCATATTCATGTATATGTCGTGTGTAATGGCTTATGTTTGCAAAACCAAGATAAATTAGCTGTTTTCAGCTTGAAAAAACATACAAAATGCTGTTTTCAATTATTTAAACTGTCATATTCATGTTTCTGTCGTGTATAATAGCTAATGGTGGTGAAAGCTAGATAAAAATGCTGTTTTAAGCATGCAAAAGCATACAAAACACCGTTTTCAAGTACTTAAACTATTATATTCATGTATATTTCGTGTGTAATGGCTTATGTTTGCAAAATCAAGATAAAATAGCTGTTTTCAGCTTGCAAAAATATACAAAATGCTGTTTTCAAGTATTTAAACTGTCATATTCATTTTTCTGTCGTGTATAATAGCTATAATTGGTGAAAGCAAGATAAAAATGCTGTTTTAAGCATGCAAAAGCATACAATACACAGTTTTCAAGTATTTAAACTGTCATTTTCATGTATATGTCGTGTGTAATGGCTTATGTTTGCAAAATCAAGATAAAATAGCTGTTTTCGGCTTGCAAAAACATACAAAATGCTGTTTTCAAGTATTTTAACTGTCATATTCATGTTTCTGTCGTGTATAATAGCTAATGTTGGTGAAAGCAAGATAAAAATGCTGTTTTAAGCATGCAAAAGCATACAAAACACCGTTTTCAAGTATTTGAACTGTCATATTCATGTATATGTCGTGTGTAATGGCTTATGTTTGCAAAATCAAGATAAAATAGCTGTTTTCAGCTTGCAAAAACCTACAAAATGCTGTTTGCAAGTATTTAAACTGTCATATTCATGTTTCTGTCGTGTATAATAGCTAATGTTGGTGAAAGCAAGATAAAAATGCTGTTTTAAGCATGCAAAAGCATACAAAACACAGTTTTCAAGTATTTAAACTGTCATATTCATGTATTATGTCGTGTGTAATGGCTTATGTTTGCAAAATCAAGATAAAATAGCTGTTATCAGCTTGCAAAAACATACAAAATGCTGTTTTCAAGTATTTAAACTGTCGTATTCATGTTTCCCTCGTGTATAATAGCTAATGTTGGTGCAAGCAAGATAAAAATGCTGTTTTAAGCATGCAAAAGCATACAAAACACCGTTTTCAAGTACTTAAACTGTCATATTAATGTATATGTCGTGTGTAATGGCTTATGTTTGCAAAATCAAGATAAAATAGCTGTTTTCAGCTTGCAAAAACATACAAAATGCTGTTTTCAAGTATTTAAACTGTCATATTCATGTTTCTGTCGGGTATAATAGCTAATGTTGGTGAAAGCAAAATAAAAATTATGTTTTAAGCATGCAAAAGCATACAAAACACCGTTTTCAAGTATTTAAACTGTCATATTCATGTATATGTCGTGTGTAATGGCTTATGTTTGCAAAATCAAGATAAAATAGCTGTTTTCATCTTGCAAAAAGATACAAAATGCTGTTTTCAAGTATTTAAACTGTCATATTCATGTTTCTGTCGTGTATAATAGCTAATGTTGGTGAAAGCAAGATAAAAATGCTGTTTTAAGCATGCAAAAGCATACAAAACACCGTTTTCAAGTATTTGAACTGTCATATTCATGTATATGTCGTGTGTAATGGCTTATGTTTGCAAAACCAAGATAAATTAGCTGTTTTCAGCTTGCAAAAACATACAAAATGCTGTTTTTAAGTATTTTAACTGTCATATTCATGTATACGTCGTGTGTAATGGCTTATGTTTGCAAAATCAAGATAAAATACCTGTTTTCAGCTTGCAAAAATATACAAAATGCTGTTTTCAAGTATTTAAACTGTCATATTCATTTTTCTGTCGTGTATAATAGCTATAATTGGTGAAAGCGAGATAAAAATGCTGTTTTAAGCATGCAAAAGCATACAATACACAGTTTTCAAGTATTTAAACTGTCATTTTCATGTATATGTCGTGTGTAATGGCTTATGTTTGCAAAATCAAGATAAAATAGCTGTTTTCGGCTTGCAAAAACATACAAAATGCTGTTTTCAAGTATTTAAACTGTCATATTCATGTTTCTGTCGGGTATAATAGCTAATGTTGGTGAAAGCAAAATAAAAATTATGTTTTAAGCATGCAAAAGCATACAAAACACCGTTTTCAAGTATTTAAACTGTCATATTCATGTATATGTCGTGTGTAATGGCTTATGTTTGCAAAATCAAGATAAAATAGCTGTTTTCATCTTGCAAAAAGATACAAAATGCTGTTTTCAAGTATTTAAACTGTCATATTCATGTTTCTGTCGTGTATAATAGCTAATGTTGGTGAAAGCAAGATAAAAATGCTGTTTTAAGCATGCAAAAGCATACAAAACACCGTTTTCAAGTATTTGAACTGTCATATTCATGTATATGTCGTGTGTAATGGCTTATGTTTGCAAAACCAAGATAAATTAGCTGTTTTCAGCTTGAAAAAAACATACAAAATGCTGTTTTCAATTATTTAAACTGTCATATTCATGTTTCTGTCGTGTATAATAGCTAATGGTGGTGAAAGCTAGATAAAAATGCTGTTTTAAGCATGCAAAAGCATACAAAACACCGTTTTCAAGTACTTAAACTATTATATTCATGTATATTTCGTGTGTAATGGCTTATGTTTGCAAAATCAAGATAAAATAGCTGTTTTCAGCTTGCAAAAATATACAAAATGCTGTTTTCAAGTATTTAAGCTGTCATATTCATTTTTCTGTCGTGTATAATAGCTATAATTGGTGAAAGCAAGATAAAAATGCTGTTTTAAGCATGCAAAAGCATACAATACACAGTTTTCAAGTATTTTAACAGTCATTTTCATGTATATGTCGTGTGTAATGGCTTATGTTTGCAAAATCAAGATAAAATAGCTGTTTTCGGCTTGCAAAAACATACAAAATGCTGTTTTCAAGTATTTTAACTGTCATATTCATGTTTCTGTCGTGTATAATAGCTAATGTTGGTGAAAGCAAGATAAAAATGCTGTTTTAAGCATGCAAAAGCATACAAAACACCGTTTTCAAGTATTTGAACTGTCATATTCATGTATATGTCGTGTTTGCAAAACCAAGATAAATTAGCTGTTTTCAGCTTGCAAAAACATACAAAATGCTGTTTTTAAGTATTTAAACTGTCATATTCATGTATACGTCGTGTGTAATGGCTTATGTTTGCAAAATCAAGATAAAATAGCTGTTTTCAGCTTGCAAAAACATACAAAATGCTGTTTTCAATTATTTAAACTGTCATATTCATGTTTCTGTCGTGTATAATAGCTAATGGTGGTGAAAGCTAGATAAAAATGCTGTTTTAAGCATGCAAAAGCCTACAAAACACCGTTTTCAAGTACTTAAACTATTATATTCATGTATATGTCGTGTGTAATGGCTTATGTTTGCAAAATCAAGATAAAATAGCTGTTTTCAGCTTGCAAAAATATTCAAAATGCTGTTTTCAAGTATTTAAACTGTCATATTCATGTTTCTGTCGTGTATAATAGCTATAATTGGTGAAAGCAAGATAAAAATGCTGTTTTAAGCATGCAAAAGCATACAATACACAGTTTTCAAGTATTTAAACTGTCATTTTCATGTATATGTTGTGTGTAATGGCTTATGTTTGCAAAATCAAGATAAAATAGCAGTTTTCAGCTTGCAAAAACATACAAAATGCTGTTTTCAATTATTTAAACTGTCATCTTCATGTATATGTCGTGTGTAATGGCTTACGTTTGCAAAATCAAGATAAAATAGCTGTTTTCAGCTTGCAAAAACATACAAAATGCTGTTTTCAATTATTTAAACTGTCATATTCATGTTTCTGTCGTGTATAATAGCTAATGTTGGTGAAAGCAAGATAAAAATGCTGTTTTAAGCATGCAATAGCGTACAAAACACCGTTTTAAAGTAATTAAACTGTCATATTCATATATATGTCGTGTGTAATGGCTTATGTTTGCAAAATCAAGATAAAATAGCTGTTTTCAGCTTGCAAAAACATACAAAATGCTGTTTTCAAGTATTTAAACTGTCATCTTCATGTATATGTCGTGTGTAATGGCTTACGTTTGCAAAATCAAGATAAAATAGCTGTTTTCAGCTTGCAAAAACATACAAAATGCTGTTTTCAAGTATTTAAACTGTCATATTCATGTTTCTGTCGTGTATAATAGCTAATGTTGGTGAAAGCAAGATAAAAAGGCTTTTTTAAGCATGCAAAAGCATACAAAACACCGTTTTCAAGTACTTAAACTGTCATATTCATGTATATGTCGTGTGTAATGGCTTATGTTTGCAAAATTAATATAAAATAGCTGTTTTCAGCTTGCAAAAACATACAAAATGCTGTTTTCAAGTATTTAAACTGTCATATTCATGTTCCTGTCGTGTATAATAGCTAATGTTGGTGAAAGCAAGAGAATAGTGCTGTTTTAAGCATGCAAAAGCATACAAAACACAGTTTTCAAGTATTTAAACTGTCATATTCATGTATATGTCGTGTGTAATGGCTTATGTTTGCAAAATCAAGATAAAATAGCTGTTTTCAGCTTGCAAAAATATACAAAATGCTGTTTTCAAGTATTTAAACTGTCATATTCATGTTTCTGTCGTGTATAATAGCTATAATTGGCGAAAGCAAGATAAAAATGCTGTTTTAAGCATGCAAAAGCATACAATACACAGTTTTCAAGTATTTAAACTGTCATTTTCATGTATATGTCGTGTGTAATGGCTTATGTTTGCAAAATCAAGATAAAATAGCTGTTTTCAGCTTGCAAAAACATACAAAATGCTGTTTTCAAGTATTTAAACTGTCATATTCATGTTTGTGTCGTGTATAATAGCTAATGTTGGTGAAAGCAAGATAAAAATGCTGTTTTAAGCATGCAAAAGCGTACAAAACACCGTTTTAAAGTAATTAAACTGTCATATTCATATATATGTCGTGTGTAATGGCTTATGTTTGCAAAATCAAGATAAAATAGCTGTTTTCAGCTTGCAAAAACATACAAAATGCTGTTTTCAAGTATTTAAACTGTCATCTTCATGTATATGTCGTGTGTAATGGCTTACGTTTGCAAAATCAAGATAATATATCTGTTTTCAGCTTGCAAAAACATACAAAATGCTGTTTTCAAGTATTTAAACTGTCATATTCATGTTTCTGTCGTGTATAATAGCTAATGTTGGTGAAAGCAAGATAAAAAGGCTTTTTTAAGCATGCAAAAGCATACAAAACACCGTTTTCAAGTACTTAAACTGTCATATTCATGTATATGTCGTGTGTAATGGCTTATGTTTGCAAAATTAATATAAAATAGCTGTTTTCAGCTTGCAAAAACATACAAAATGCTGTTTTCAAGTATTTAAACTGTCATATTCATGTTCCTGTCGTGTATAATAGCTAATGTTGGTGAAAGCAAGAGAATAGTGCTGTTTTAAGCATGCAAAAGCATACAAAACACAGTTTTCAAGTATTTAAACTGTCATATTCATGTATATGTCGTATGTAATGGCTTATGTTTGCAAAATCAAGATAAAATAGCTGTTTTCAGCTTGCAAAAACACACAAAATGCTGTTTTCAAGTATTTAAACTGTCATATTCATGTTTCTGTCGTGTTTTCATGTAATTAAACTGTCATATTCTTGTATATGTCTTGTGTAATGGCTTATGTTTGTAAAATCAAGATAAAATTGCTGTTTTCAGCTTGCAAAAACATACAAAATGCTGTTTTCAAGTATTTAAACTGTCATATTCATGTATATGTCGTGTGTAATTGCTAATGTTGGTGAAATCAAGATAAAATTGCTGTTTTAAGCATGCAAAAGCATACAAAATACCGTTTTCAAGTATTTAAACAGTCATATTCATGTATATGTCGTGTGTAATGGCTTATGTTTGCAAAATCAAGATAAAATAGCTGTTTTCAGCTTGCAAAAACATACAAAATGCTGTTATCAAGTATTTAAACTGTCATATTCAAGTTTCTGTCATGTATAATAGCTAATTTTGGTGAAAGCAAGATAAAAATGCGGTTTTAAGCATGCAAAAGCATACAAAACACCGTTTTCAAGTATTTAAACTGTCATATTCATGTATATGTCGTGTATAATGGCTTATGTTTGCAAAATCAAGATAAAATAGCTGTTTTCAGCTTGCAAAAACATACAAAATGCTGTTTTCAAGTATATAAACTGTCATATTCATGTTTCTGTCGTGTATAATAGCTAATGTTGGTGAAAGCAAGATAAAAATGCTGTTTTAAGCATGCAAAAGCATACAAAACACCGTTTTCAAGTATTTGAACTGTCATATTCATGTATATGTCGTGTGTAATGGCTTATGTTTGCAAAACCAAGATAAATTAGCTGTTTTCAGCTTGCAAAAACATACAAAATGCTGTTTTTAAGTATTTAAACTGTCATATTCATGTATACGTCGTGTGTAATGGCTTATGTTTGCAAAATCAAGATAAAATAGCTGTTTTCAGCTTGCAAAAACATACAAAATGCTGTTTTCAATTATTTAAACTGTCATATTCATGTTTCTGTCGTGTATAATAGCTAATGGTGGTTAAAGCTAGATAAAAATGCTGTTTTAAGCATGCAAAAGCATACAAAACACCGTTTTCAAGTATTTGAACTGTCATATTCATGTATATGTCGTGTGTAATGGCTTATGTTTGCAAAACCAAGATAAATTAGCTGTTTTCAGCTTGCAAAAACATACAAAATGCTGTTTTTAAGTATTTAAACTGTCATATTTATGTATATGTCGTGTGTAATGGCTTATGTTTGCAAAATCAAGATAAAATAGCTGTTTTCAGTTTGCAAAAACATACAAAATGCTGTTTTCAAGTATTTAAACTGTCATATTTCATGTTTCTGTCGGGTATAATAGCTAATGTTGGTGAAAGCAAGATAAAAATGCTGTTTTAAGCATGCAAAAGCGTACAAAACACCGTTTTAAGTAATTAAACTGTCATATTCATATATATGTCATGTGTAATGGCTTATGTTTGCAAAATCAAGATAAAATAGCTGTTTTCAGCTTGCAAAAACATACAAAATGCTGTTTTTAAGTATTTAAATTGTCATATTTATGTATATGTCGTGTGTAATGGCTTATGTTTGCAAAATCAAGATAAAATAGCTGTTTTCAGTTTGCAAAAACATACAAAATGCTGTTTTCAAGTATTTAAACTGTCATATTCATGTTTCTGTCGGGTATAATAGCTAATGTTGGTGAAAGCAAAATAAAAATGCTGTTTAAAGCATGCAAAAGCATACAAAACACCGTTTTCAAGTATTTAAACTGTCATATTCATGTATATGTCGTGTGTAATGGCTTATGTTTGCAAAATCAAGATAAAATAGCTGTTTTCAGCTTGCAAAAACATACAAAATGCTGTTTTCTAGTATATAAACTGTCATATTCATGTTTCTGTCGTGTATAATAGCTAATGTTGGTGAAAGCAAGATAAAAATGCTGTTTTAAGCATGCAAAAGCATACAAAACACCGTTTTCAAGTATTTGAACTGTCATATTCATGTATATGTCGTGTGTAATGGCTTATGTTTGCAAAACCAAGATAAATTAGCTGTTTTCAGCTTGCAAAAACATACAAAATGCTGTTTTTAAGTATTTAAACTGTCATATTCATGTATACGTCGTGTGTAATGGCTTATGTTTGCAAAATCAAGATAAAATAGCTGTTTTCAGCTTGCAAAAACATACAAAATGCTGTTTTAAATTATTTAAACTGTCATATTCATGTTTCTGTCGTGTATAATAGCTAATGGTGGTTAAAGCTAGATAAAAATGCTGTTTTAAGCATGCAAAAGCATACAAAACACCGTTTTCAAGTATTTGAACTGTCATATTCATGTATATGTCGTGTGTAATGGCTTATGTTTGCAAAACCAAGATAAATTAGCTGTTTTCAGCTTGCAAAAACATACAAAATGCTGTTTTTAAGTATTTAAACTGTCATATTTATGTATATGTCGTGTGTAATGGCTTATGTTTGCAAAATCAAGATAAAATAGCTGTTTTCAGCTTGCAAAAACATACAAAATGCTGTTTTTAAGTATTTAAACTGTCATATTTATGTATATGTCGTGTGTAATGGCTTATGTTTGCAAAATCAAGATAAAATAGCTGTTTTCAGTTTGCAAAAACATACAAAATGCTGTTTTCAAGTATTTAAACTGTCATATTCATGTTTCTGTCGGGTATAATAGCTAATGTTGGTGAAAGCAAAATAAAAATGCTGTTTAAAGCATGCAAAAGCATACAAAACACCGTTTTCAAGTATTTAAACTGTCATATTCATGTATATGTCGTGTGTAATGGCTTATGTTTGCAAAATAGATAAAATAGTTGTTTTCAGCTTGCAAAAAGATACAAAATGCTGTTTTCAAGTATTTAAACTGTCATATTCATGTTTCTGTCGTGTATAATAGCTAATGTTGGTGAAAGCAAGATAAAAATGCTGTTTTAAGCATGCAAAAGCATACAAAACACCGTTTTCAAGTATTTGAACTGTCATATTCATGTATATGTCGTGTGTAATGGCTTATGTTAGCAAAATTAAGATAAAATAGCTGTTTTCAGCTTGCAAAAACATACAAAATGCTGTTTTCAAGTATTTAAACTGTCATATTCATGTTTCTGTCGTGTATAATAGCTAATGTTGGTGAAAGCAAGATAAAAATGCTGTTTTAAGCATGCAAAAGCATACAAAACACCGTTTTCAAGTATTTGAACTGTCATATTCATGTATATGTCGTGTGTAATGGCTTATGTTTGCAAAATCAAGATAAAATAGCTGTTTTCAGCTTGCAAAAACCTACAAAATGCTGTTTTCAAGTATTTAAACTGTCATATTCATGTTTCTGTCGTGTATAATAGCTAATGTTGGTGAAAGCAAGATAAAAATGCTGTTTTAAGCATGCAAAAGCGTACAAAACACCGTTTTCAAGTAATTAAACTGTCATATTCATATATATGTCGTGTGTAATGGCTTATGTTTGCAAAATCAAGATAAAATAGCTGTTTTCAGCTTGCAAAAACATACAAAATGCTGTTTTCAAGTATTTAAACTGTCATCTTCATGTATATGTCGTGTGTAATGGCTTACGTTTGCAAAATCAAGATAATATAGATGTTTTCAGATTGCAAAAACATACAAAATGCTGTTTTCAAGTTTTTAAACTGTCATATTCATGTTTCTGTCGTGTATAATAGCTAATGTTGGTGAAAGCAAGATATAAATGCTGTTTTAAGCATGCAAATGCATACAAAACACCGTTTTCAAGTATATAAATTATCATATTCATGTATATGTCGTGTGTAATGGCTTATGTTTGCAAAATCAAGATAAAATAGCTGTTTTCAGCTTGCAAAAACATACAAAATGCTGTTTGCAAGTATTTAAACTGTCATATTCATGTTTTTGTCGTGTATAATAGCTAATGTTGGTGAAAGCAAGATAAAAAGGCAGTTTTAAGCATGCAAAAGCATACAAAACACCGTTTTCAAGTACTTAAACTGTCATATTCATGTATATGTCGTGTGTAATGGCTTATGTTAGCAAAATTAAGATAAAATAGCTGTTTTCAGCTTGCAAAAACATACAAAATGCTGTTTTCAAGTATTTAAACTGTCATATTCATGTTCCTGTCGTGTATAATAACTAATGTTGGTGAAAGCAAGAGAATAATGCTGTTTTAAGCATGCAAAAGCATACAAAACACCGTTTTAAAGTATTTAAACTTGTTGAGAAACATACGTTTCAGCTTCAGTCTGCTAGATAAAAAATATTTAAAAAAATAAAATGTTATGTTACCATAGTAAACACTATGTTGTTTATAGTAATTGTTGTTTAGTGATTTTTTCAGTGTGACATGTCATATATTTTCTTACGCATAATAAAATATTATTCTCTGCTATAAATCCAGTTTCTAATAACAGGTTATGGGCCCAGAATGTTAACACTGCGTACAGTGGCCTAGTTGATCTATTTTATGATTTTTAGAGACATTGAATAATAATAATGGCTACTAATTTTGATAGAGTTAATTTACCTAAATTAACTGGCGAAGAAAATTGGCATTCGTGGAAGTACCAGCTGATATGCTATATTCGGGGCCATGGTCTTTGGGGTTACATAGATGGTAAAACCAAGAAACCAACTGTTGGAAACGACGACGAGTGGAATGAGAAAAATTGGAAATTAATTTCAATAATTGTACAATCCCTTGACGAAAAGCCGTTCACACTTGTCCAAGGGCTTGAAGATGCGAAGCTTGTCTGGGAGAAATTACAAGGCGTTTACGAAATGTCATCAGTTGATAGAAAAATGGCATTGTTAATCGAATTTTATGGGGCCAGTTGGGATAATGCAGACCACATTATCTCGCATATTACAAAAATTCAGAACCTGCGAAAACAGATCAAGGATTTAGGAGAGCCAACATATGAAGAGACAATAATTGCCAAAATTCTGTCAAATTTACCCAGTTCCTATGACAGTTTTGTTGAAGCCTGGCGTGCTACACCAAAAGCAGCACAAACAGTTTCTCTCCTGACTGAAAGATTAGTTGCGACCGAACGTCGACTAAAGATGCGCGAAGATGAAACAACTTTAGCATTTTCAGCATCAAAACATATGACAAAGGCCTACAATAAGAAAACTGATTCTGCTAGCATAACCAGGAAGAGTCATTACCAGCAGAAACAGAATGACAATAAAGAGCGTCAAAATAAGACAAAAATATGTCATTATTGTGGCAAAGCAGGTCATCTTTCGGCTAATTGTTGGCAACGAAAGCGAGCAGAACAACATAAATCAGAAACACAACCGAATGGAACAAGTGCAGGCAAGATGTTCAGCGTTTGTCGGAAGTCTGATTTTAGTGGGAGCAACGACACCTGGTATGCCGATTCAGGTGCCTCAGATCACATGACCAGCAGGCTAGACTGGTTTACTGAGTACAGAAAGCTCAAGTATGTGCAGAAAATCAGATGTGGAAATGGAACTTTTATGGAAGCCATTGGATTCGGACGAATCAACGTAGAAGTTCGAATCAATGGAGTCAGCACAAAGCACTATTTTGAAAAAGTGTTATACGTTCCAGAATGTTGTCAAAGCTTGATATCTGTCGGAAGAGCACTCGATGCAGGATATAAGCAAACGGCGATTGGTCGAAGATGGTGGCTCACAGACTCATCTGGATCCAGAGTTCTAGAGGGTACACGTTATGGCCAGATGACTAAAATTCACGTACGCGTACTCAAGCCGAATTACGCTGTTGCGGCCATTGCAGAAAGTAGAAATGATTTGCAATTCTGGCATGAACGCTTAGCACATCAACACAAGAGTCATGTTGTCAAATTTCTACGAATTAATGGAATAAAATTTAATGGAAGCATTGATGAAAAATGTGAAGCTTGCATAATGAACAAATTGCACCAAAAATCCTACAAACAACGGTTTCAAAAAGGAACGCAACCAGGTGAACTCATTCATGTTGATTTGTGTGGGCCGATGCAGACGACATCGATTAATGGTGCTAAATATATGTTCTTATTGAAAGATGATTACTCACATTTTCGTACAGTTTATTTTCTTAAACATAAATCAGAAGTGAAAGAAGTTTTACCGAAATTCTTCAACAAGATAAATAATGAAACAGATTTTCGGGTTAAATTAATTCGTACAGACAGAGGAACAGAATTTTCAGATGCAGCAACTGTCAAAGTAATTGAAAAATATGGAGCTAGTCATGTCATGGTGGCCAGAGCTACACCGCAACAAAACGGAGCCATTGAACGTGAAAATAGGACAATTATAGAAGCTGCACGTACGATGTTATATGCAAAAGGACTCAGTAAAAGATTCTGGGCAGAAGCATGCAATACGGCTGTCACTACATTAAATGTCACAGGTACGTCAACTGTCAAAGACAAAACACCATTTGAATTATGGTATCGACGTAAGCCACGAATTAAAAATCTGAGAATTTTTGGATCAAGAATGTTTGCTCTTGTACCAGAAGCTAAACGTCAAAAATTAGATCCAAAAGCCAGAGTAGGAATATTTATTGGATATGATGACTGTGGATACAGAATTTTCTACGAAGATTCACAAAAACTAGATATCACAATGAATGCCGAAATTGATGAACAGCATGGTCAAATTTGTAATGTACAAAGCAATGTTGAAGTATATTTCAAAACTAAGAAAACTGTTGAAGAATCGCAAGACTCAGAAAAGAATGAAGATATGTTCAGCTGCAGTGGAAGCAAAGAAGAAGAAAGGGAAAAAGAAGAAAATAATATGAAAAATAAAGAAGAGCAGAAGACTCAAGAAAACAATATAATACAAAAAGAAGAAAATAAGATGCAAAAAAGAGAAGAGCAGAAGACTCAAGAAGACAATATAATACACAAACGATATCCAAGTAGAAATCGCCAGCAACCAAAAATAATTTACGAACCTAGTTCGTTTGTGGCTCAAGTGATGGATGAACCTACTTATGAAGAAGCGGTGAAGTCATTTGATTCTAAAAAATGGAATGAAGCCATGAAGAGTGAAATGCAATCGTTGATCAAAAATGGAACATGGTCTTTAGTAAATCCACCTTCTTCTGCACGTATTTTGACAAATCGATGGATTTTACGTATTAAAAGACATGCTGATGGCTCTATCGATAGGTACAAAGCCAGATTAGTTGTACGAGGATTTGCACAAAGATCAGGCATTGATTACGGAGATACATTCAGTCCAGTAGCAAGATTCGAATCAATACGGTTGCTATTAGCAACTGCTGCATGTAAGAAACTTAATTTGAAGCAATTTGATATAAAGACTGCATTCCTGCATGGAGATCTCGAAGAAGATATTTACATGTATCAACCCCACGGATTTGGCGATAATACAGGAAGAGTTTGTAAATTGTTAAAATCACTATACGGGCTTAAACAAGCACCGAAATGTTGGTCCAAGAAGTTTACAGATTTTCTGAAAAATCAAAATCTGAAACAGAGCAATGAAGATCCATGTATATTTACGAGGGACATGAACAAGAAAACCTTAATATTAGTAATATATGTGGACGACGGAATAATAGCCAGTACAGATAAATCCGACGGTGAAGAATTGTTAGTCAAATTAAACGAACAATTTGAAATGAAATCAGGCGACTTAAATGAATATTTGGGTCTTCAAATTGAACAGTTTGAAGATGGTTCCATATTTCTTCATCAATGTGGGTATGTTCAACGAATTTTAGAAAAATTCAATATGACAGATGCTAAAGCGGTATCAACACCAATGATGACAGAAAATGAAGATGTTTTCACAGACGATGAGAAGCCTGAAGTTCCGTATCGTCAAGCAGTAGGCAGCTTGATGTATCTGATGGTCGGCAGTAGACCGGACATCGCGTTTGCAGTTAGCAGAGTTAGTCAGTATCTCGATTCTTACACGAAATATCATTGGCTGCAAGTTAAGCGAATTATGAGATATTTGAAAAATACGTCTTCGTTTGGATTGTTTTTTCAAACAAATTCAAAAGAAAATCAAAGTCGCATTCTTACATTTGCGGATGCGGATTTTGGGGGAGATCTGCAAACAAGACGAAGCACCAGTGGCTGGACAATGATGTTCAACGGTACAGCGATCCAGTGGGGCAGCAAACGTCAGCAACGAGTAACTTTATCAACAATGGAAGCTGAATACGTAGCTGCCAGTGATGCTGCACGGGAAACTATATGGTTAAACCGATTGGCAGAAACCATGGTTAAAGTACACAAGAAACCTCTTATGTTAGTTGATCATCAGAGCGCCATAAAATTCTCAAGATTACAAGAAATACGAGCACGTTCAAAACATATTGACATACGAAGACATTTCTTGCGAGAGCTGGTTAATGAAGGAGATGTTGAAATTCAGTACGTCCCAACAACAGAACAGACAGCAGATATCATGACGAAGGCTCTGCCGTGGTCAAAATTTGAATATCATGGAAATAACCTCGGCATGACGGACTTGAAGAGACTTACGCTGAAGCCGTAGTGGGAGTGTTGAGAAACATACGTTTCAGCTTCAGTCTGCTAGATAAAAAAATATTTAAAAAATAAAATGTTATGTTACCATAGTAAACACTATGTTGTTTATAGTAATTGTTGTTTAGTGATTTTTTCAGTGTGACATGTCATATATTTTCTTACGCATAATAAAATATTATTCTCTGCTATAAATCCAGTTTCTAATAACAAAACTGTCATATTCATGTATATGTCGTGTGTAATGGCTTATGTTTGCAAAATCAAGATAAAATAGCTGTTTTCAGCTTGCAAAAACATACAAAATGCTGTTTTCAAGTATTTAAACTGTCATATTCATGTTTCTGTCGGGTATAATAGCTAATGTTGGTGAAAGCAAGATAAAAATGCTGTTTTAAGCATGCAAAAGCGTACAAAACACCGTTTTAAAGTAATTAAACTGTCATATTCATATATATGTCGTGTGTACTGGCTTATGTTTGCAAAATCAAGATAAAATAGCTGTTTTCAGCTTGCAAAAACATACAAAATGCTGTTTTTAAGTATTTAAACTGTCATATTTATGTATATGTCGTGTGTAATGGCTTATGTTTGCAAAATCAAGATAAAATAGCTGTTTTCAGTTTGCAAAAACATACAAAATGCTGTTTTCAAGTATTTAAACTGTCATATTCATGTTTCTGTCGGGTATAATAGCTAATGTTGGTGAAAGCAAGATAAAAATGCTGATTTAAGCATGCAAAAGCGTAAAAACACCGTTTTAAAGTAATTAAACTGTCATATTCATATATATATGTCATGTGTAATGGCTTATGTTTGCAAAATCAAGATAAAATAGCTGTTTTCAGCTTGCAAAAACATACAAAATGCTGTTTTTAAGTATTTAAACTGTCATATTTATGTATATGTCGTGTGTAATGGCATATGTTTGCAAACTCAAGATAAAATAGCTGTTTTCAGTTTGCAAAAACATACAAAATGCTGTTTTCAAGTATTTAAACTGTCATATTCATGTTTCTGTCGGGTATAATAGCTAATGTTGGTGAAAGCAAAATAAAAATGCTGTTTTAAGCATGCAAAAGCATACAAAACACCGTTTTCAAGTATTTAAACTGTCATATTCATGTATATGTCGTGTGTAATGGCTTATGTTTGCAAAATCAAGATAAAATAGTTGTTTTCAGCTTGCAAAAAGATACAAAATGCTGTTTTCAAGTATTTAAACAGTCATATTCATGTTTCTGTCGTGTATAATAGCTAATGTTGGTGAAAGCAAGATAAAAATGCTGTTTTAAGCATGCAAAAGCATACAAAACACCGTTTTCAAGTATTTGAACTGTCATATTCATGTATATGTCGTGTGTAATGGCTTATGTTTGCAAAACCAAGATAAATTAGCTGTTTTCAGCTTGCAAAAACATACAAAATGCTGTTTTTAAGTATTTTAACTGTCATATTCATGTATATGTCGTGTGTAATGGCTTATGTTTGCAAAATCAAGATAAAATAGCTGTTTTCAGCTTGCAAAAACACACAAAATGCTGTTTTCAATTATTTAAACTGTCATATTCATGTATATGTCGTGTGTAATGGCTTATGTTTGCAAAATCAAGATAAAATAGCCGTTTTCAGCTTGCAAAAACATACAAAATGCTGTTTTCAAGTATTTAAACTGTCATATTTATGTTTCTGTCGTGTTTTCATGTAATTAAACTGTCATATTCATGTATATGTCGTGTGTAATGGCTTATGTTTGCATAATCAAGATAAAATAGCTGTTTTCAGCTTGCAAAAACATACAAAATGCTGTTTTAAGCATGCAAAAGCATACAAAACACCGTTTTCAAGTATTTAAACTGTCATATTCATGTATATGTCGTGTGTAATGGCTTATGATTGCAAAATCAAGATAAAATAGCTGTTTTTAGCTTGCAAAAACATAAAAAATGCTGTTTTCAAGTATTTAAACTGTCATATTCATGTTTCTGTCGTGTATAATAGCTAATGTTGGTGAAAGCAAGATAAAAATGCTGTTTTAAGAATGCAAAAGCATACAAATCACCGTTTTCAAGTATTTAAACTGTCATATTCATGTATATGTCGTGTGTAATGGCTTATGTTTGCAAAATCAAGATAAAATAGCTGTTTTCAGCTTGCAAAAACATACAAAATGCTGTTTTCAAGTATTTAAACTGTCATATTCATGTTTTTGTCGTGTATAATAGCTAATGTTGGTGAAAGCAAAATAAAAATGCTGTTTTAAGCATGCTAAAGCATACAAAACACCGTTTTCAAGTATTTAAACTGTCATATTCATGTATATGTCGTGTGTAATGGCTTATGTTTGCAAAATCAAGATAAAATTGCTGTTTTCAGCTTGCAAAAACATATAAAATGCTGTTTTCAAGTATTTAAACTGTCATATTCATGTTTCTGTCGTGTATAATAGCTAATGTTGGTGAAAGCAAAATAAAAATGCTGTTTTAAGCATGCAAAAGCATACAAAACACCGTGTTCAAGTATTTAAACTGTCATATTCATGTATATGTCGTGTGTAATGGCTTATGTTTGCAAAATCAAGATAAAATAGTTGTTTTCAGCTTGCAAAAAGATACAAAATGCTGTTTTCAAGTATTTAAACTGTCATATTCATGTTTCTGTCGTGTATAATAGCTAATGTTGGTGAAAGCAAGATAAAAATGCTATTTAAGCATGCAAAAGCATACAAAACACCGTTTTCAAGTATGTGAACTGTCATATTCATGTATATGTCGTGTGTAATGGCTTATGTTTGCAAAATCAAGATAAAATAGCTGTTTTCAGCTTGCAAAAACCTACAAAATGCTGTTTTCAAGTATTTAAACTGTCATATTCATGTTTCTGTCGTGTATAATAGCTAATGTTGGTGAAAGCAAGATAAAAATGCTGTTTTAAGCATGCAAAAGCATACAAAACACCGTTTTCAAGTATTTGAACTGTCATATTCATGTATATGTCGTGTGTAATGGCTTATGTTTGCAAAATCAAGATAAAATAGCTGTTTTCAGTTTGCAAAAACACACAAAATACTGTTTTCAATTATTTAAACTGTCATATTCATGTTTCTGTCGTGTATAATAGCTAATGTTGGTGAAAGCAAGAGAATAGTGCTGTTTTAAGCATGCAAAAGCATACAAAACACAGTTTTCAAGTATTTAAACTGTCATATTCATGTTTCTGTCGTGTATAATAGCTAATGTTGGTGAAAGCAAGATAAAAATGCTGTTTTAAGCATGCAAAAGCGTACAAAACACCGTTTTCAAGTAATTAAACTGTCATATTCATATATATGTCGTGTGTAATGGCTTATGTTTGCAAAACCAAGATAAATTAGCTGTTTTCAGCTTGCAAAAACATACAAAATGCTGTTTTTAAGTATTTAAACTGTCATATTCATGTATATGTCGTGTGTAATGGCTTATGTTTGCAAAATCAAGATAAAATAGCTGTTTTCAGCTTGCAAAAACATACAAAATGCTGTTTGCAAGTATTTAAACTGTCATATTCATGTTTTTGTCGTGTATAATAGCTAATGTTGGTGAAAGCAAGATAAAAATGCTGTTTTAAGCATGCAAAAGCATACAAAACACCGTTTTCAAGTACTTAAACTGTCATATTCATGTATATGTCGTGTGTAATGGCTTATGTTAGCAAAATTAAGATAAAATAGCTGTTTTCAGCTTGCAAAAACATACAAAATGCTGTTTTCAAGTATTTAAACTGTCATATTCATGTTCCTGTCGTGTATAATAGCTAATGTTGGTGAAAGCAAGAGAATAATGCTGTTTTAAGCATGCAAAAGCATACAAAACACCGTTTTAAAGTATTTAAACTGTCATATTCATGTATATGTCGTGTGTAATGGCTTATGTTTGCAAAATCAAGATAAAATAGCTGTTTTCAGCTTGCAAAAACATACAAAATGCTGTTTTCAAGTATTTAAACTGTCATATTCATGTTTCTGTCGGGTATAATAGCTAATGTTGGTGAAAGTAAGATAAAAATGCTGTTTTAAGCATGCAAAAGCGTACAAAACACCGTTTTAAAGTAATTAAACTGTCATATTCATATATATGTCGTGTGTACTGGCTTATGTTTGCAAAATCAAGATAAAATAGCTGTTTTCAGCCTGCAAAAACATACAAAATGCTGTTTTTAAGTATTTAAACTGTCATATTTATGTATATGTCGTGTGTAATGGCTTATGTTTGCAAAATCAAGATAAAATAGCTGTTTTCAGCTTGCAAAAACATACAAAATGCTGTTTTCAAGTATTTAAACTGTCATATTCATGTTTCTGTCGTGTATAATAGCTAATGTTGGTGAAAGCAAGATAAAAATGCTGCTTTAAGCATGCAAAAGCATACAAAACACCGTTTTCAAGTATTTGAACTGTCATATTCATGTATATGTCGTGTGTAATGGCTTATGTTTGCAAAACCAAGATAAATTAGCTGTTTTCAGCTTGCAAAAACATACAAAATGCTGTTTTCAAGTATTTAAACTGTCATATTCATGTTTCTGTCGGGTATAATAGCTAATGTTGGTGAAAGCAAGATAAAAATGCTGTTTTAAGCATGCAAAAGCGTACAAAACACCGTTTTAAAGTAATTAAACTGTCATATTCATATATATGTCGTGTGTACTGGCTTATGTTTGCAAAATCAAGATAAAATAGCTGTTTTCAGCCTGCAAAAACATACAAAATGCTGTTTTTAAGTATTTAAACTGTCATATTTATGTATATGTCGTGTGTAATGGCTTATGTTTGCAAAATCAAGATAAAATAGCTGTTTTCAGCTTGCAAAAACATACAAAATGCTGTTTTCAAGTATTTAAACTGTCATATTCATGTTTCTGTCGTGTATAATAGCTAATGTTGGTGAAAGCAAGATAAAAATGCTGTTTTAAGCATGCAAAAGCATACAAAACACCGTTTTCAAGTATTTGAACTGTCATATTCATGTATATGTCGTGTGTAATGGCTTATGTTTGCAAAACTAAGATAAATTAGCTGTTTTCAGCTTGCAAAAACATACAAAATGCTGTATTTAAGTATTTTAACTGTCATATTCATGTATATGTCGTGTGTAATGGCATATGTTTGCAAAATCAAGATAAAATAGCTGTTTTCAGCTTGCAAAAACACACAAAATGCTGTTTTCAATTATTTAAACTGTCATATTCATGTTTCTGTCGTGTATAATAGCTAGTGTTGGTGAAAGCTAGATAAAAATGCTGTTTTAAGAATGCAAAAGCATACAAATCACCGTTTTCAAGTATTTAAACTGTCATATTCATGTATATGTCGTGTGTAATGGCTTATGTTTGCAAAATCAAGATAAAATAGCTGTTTTCAGCTTGCAAAAACATACAAAATGCTGTTTTCAAGTATTTAAACTGTCATATTTATGTTCCTGTCGTGTATAATAGCTAATGTTGGTGAAAGCAAGAGAATAGTGCTGTTTTAAGCATGCAAAAGCATACAAAACACCGTTTTCAAGTATTTAAGCTGTCATATTCATGTATATGTCGTGTGTAATGGCTTATGTTTGCAAAATCAAGATAAAATAGCTGTTTTCAGCTTGCAAAAACATACAAAATGCTGTTTTCAAGTATTTATACTGTCATATTCATGTTTCTGTCGTGTATAATAGCTAATGTTGGTGAAAGCAAGATAAAAATGCTGTTTTAAGAATGCAAAAGCATACAAATCACCGTTTTCAAGTATTTAAACTGTCATATTCATGTATTTGTCGTGTGTAATGGCTTATGTTTGCAAAATCAAGATAAAATAGCTGTTTTCAGCTTGCAAAAACATACAAAATGCTGTTTTTAAGTATATAAACTGTCATATTCATGTTCCTGTCGTGTATAATAGCTAATGTTGGTGAAAGCAAGAGAATAATGCTGTTTTAAGCATGCAAAAGCATACAAAATACCGTTTTTAAGTATTTAAAATATCATATTCATGTATATGTCGTGTGTAATGGCTTATGTTTGCAAAATCAAGATAAAATAGTTGTTTTCAGCTTGCAAAAACATACAAAATGCTGTTTTCAAGTATTTAAACTGTCATATTCATGTTTCTGTCGTGTATAATAGCTAATGTTGGTGAAAGCAAGATATAAATGCTGTTTTAAGCATGCAAATGCATACAAAACACCGTTTTCAAGTATATAAATTATCATATTCATGTATATGTCGTGTGTAATGGCTTATGTTTGCAAAATCAAGATAAAATAGCTGTTTTCAGCTTGCAAAAACATACAAAATGCTGTTTTAAGCATGCAAAAGCATACAAAACACCGTTTTCAAGTATTTAAACGGTCATATTCATGTATATGTCGTGTGTAATGGCTTATGTTTGCAAAATCAAGATAAAATTGCTGTTTTCAGCTTGCAAAAACATATAAAATGCTGTTTTCAAGTATTTAAACTGTCATATTCATGTTTCTGTCGTGTATAATAGCTAATGTTGGTGAAAGCAAAATAAAAATGCTGTTTTAAGCATGCAAAAGCATACAAAACACCGTTTTCAAGTATTTAAACTGTCATATTCATGTATATGTCGTGTGTAATGGCTTATGTTTGCAAAATCAAGATAAAATAGTTGTTTTCAGCTTGCAAAAAGATACAAAATGCTGTTTTCAAGTATTTAAACTGTCATATTTATGTTTCTGTCGTGTATAATAGCTAATGTTGGTGAAAGCAAGATAAAAATGCTATTTAAGCATGCAAAAGCATACAAAACACCGTTTTCAAGTATTTGAACTGTCATATTCATGTATATGTCGTGTGTAATGGCTTATGTTTGCAAAATCAATATAAAATAGCTGTTTTCAGCTTGCAAAAACCTACAAAATGCTGTTTTCAAGTATTTAAACTGTCATATTCATGTTTCTGTCGTGTATAATAGCTAATGTTGGTGAAAGCAAGATAAAAATGCTGTTTTAAGCATGCAAAAGCATACAAAACACCGTTTTCAAGTATTTGAACTGTCATATCCATGTATATGTCGTGTGTAATGGCTTATGTTTGCAAAACCAAGATAAATTAGCTGTTTTCAGCTTGCAAAAACATACAAAATGCTGTTTTTAAGTATTTAAACTGTCATATTCATGTAAATGTCGTGTGTAATGGCTTATGTTTGCAAAATCAAGATAAAATAGCTGTTTTCAGCTTGCAAAAACACACAAAATGCTGTTTTCAATTATTTAAACTGTCATATTCATGTTTCTGTCGTGTATAATAGCTAATGTTGGTGAAAGCAAGAGAATAGTGCTGTTTTAAGCATGCAAAAGCATACAAGACACAGTTTTCAAGTATTTAAACTGTCATATTCATGTATATGTCGTGTGTAATGGCTTATGTTAGCAAAATTAAGATAAAATAGCTGTTTTCAGCTTGCAAAAACATACAAAATGCTGTTTTCAAGTATTTAAACTGTCATATTCATGTTCCTGTCGTGTATAATAGCTAATGTTGGTGAAAGCAAGATAAAAATGCTGTTTTAAGCATGCAAAAGCTTACAAAACACCGTTTTAAAGTAATTAAACTGTCATATTCATATATATGTCGTGTGTACTGGCTTATGTTTGCAAAATCAAGATAAAAAAGCTGTTTTCAGCCTGCAAAAACATACAAAATGCTGTTTTTAAGTATTTAAACTGTCATATTTATGTATATGCCGTGTGTAATGGCTTATGTTTGCAAAATCAAGATAAAATAGCTGTTTTCAGCTTGCAAAAACATACAAAATGCGGTTTTCAAGTATTTAAACTGTCATATTCATGTTTCTGTCGTGTATAATAGCTAATGTTGGTGAAAGCAAGATAAAAATGCTGTTTTAAGCATGCAAAAGCATACAAAACACCGTTTTCAAGTATTTGAACTGTCATATTCATGTATGTGTCGTGTGTAATGGCTTATGTTTGCAAAACCAAGATAAATTAGCTGTTTTCAGCTTGCAAAAACATACAAAATGCTGTTTTTAAGTATTTTAACTGTCATATTCATGTATATGTCGTGTGTAATGGCATATGTTTGCAAAATCAAGATAAAATAGCTGTTTTCAGCTTGCAAAAACACACAAAATGCTGTTTTCAATTATTTAAACTGTCATATTCATGTTTCTGTCGTGTATAATAGCTAGTGTTGGTGAAAGCTAGATAAAAATGCTGTTTTAAGAATGCAAAAGCATACAAATCACCGTTTTCAAGTATTTAAACTGTCATATTCATGTATATGTCGTGTGTAATGGCTTATGTTTGCAAAATCAAGATAAAATAGCTGTTTTCAGCTTGCAAAAACATACAAAATGCTGTTTTCAAGTATTTAAACTGTCATATTTATGTTCCTGTCGTGTATAATAGCTAATGTTGGTGAAAGCAAGAGAATAGTGCTGTTTTAAGCATGCAAAAGCATACAAAACACCGTTTTCAAGTATTTAAGCTGTCATATTCATGTATATGTCGTGTTTAATGGCTTATGTTTGCAAAATCAAGATAAAATAGCTGTTTTCAGCTTGCAAAAACATACAAAATGCTGTTTTCAAGTATTTAAACTGTCATATTCATGTTTCTGTCGTGTATAATAGCTAATGTTGGTGAAAGCAAGATAAAAATGCTGTTTTAAGAATGCAAAAGCATACAAATCACCGTTTTCAAGTATTTAAACTGTCATATTCATGTATATGTCGTGTGTAATGGCTTATGTTTGCAAAATCAAGATAAAATAGCTGTTTTCAGCTTGCAAAAACATACAAAATGCTGTTTTTAAGTATATAAACTGTCATATTCATGTTCCTGTCGTGTATAATAGCTAATGTTGGTGAAAGCAAGAGAATAATGCTGTTTTAAGCATGCAAAAGCATACAAAATACCGTTTTTAAGTATTTAAAATATCATATTCATGTATATGTCGTGTGTAATGGCTTATGTTTGCAAAATCAAGATAAAATAGTTGTTTTCAGCTTGCAAAAACATACAAAATGCTGTTTTGAAGTATTTAAACTGTCATATTCATGTTTCTGTCGTGTATAATAGCTAATGTTGGTGAAAGCAAGATATAAATGCTGTTTTAAGCATGCAAATGCATACAAAATACCGTTTTCAAGTATATAAATTATCATATTCATGTATATGTCGTGTGTAATGGCTTATGTTTGCAAAATCAAGATAAAATTGCTGTTTTCAGCTTGCAAAAACATACAAAATGCTGTTTGTAAGTATTTAAACTGTCATATTCATGTTTTTGTCGTGTATAATAGCTAATGTTGGTGAAAGCAAGATAAAAAGGCTGTTTTAAGCATGCAAAAGCATACAAAACACCGTTTTAAAGTATTTAAACTGTCATATTCATGTATATGTCGTGTGTAATGGCTTATGTTTCAAAATCAAGATAAAATAGCCGTTTTCAGCTTGCAAAAACATACAAAATGCTGTTTTCAAGTATTTAAACTGTCATATTCATGTTTCTGTCGTGTATAATAGCTAATGTTGGTGAAAGCAAGATAAAAAATGCTGTTTTAAGCATGCAAAAGCATACAAAACACCGTTTTCAAGTATTTGAACTGTCATATTCATGTTTCTGTCGTGTATAATAGCTAATGTTGGTGAAAGCAAGATAAAAATGCTGTTTTAAGCATGCAAAAGCATACAAAACACCGTTTTCAAGTATTTAAATTGTCATATTCATGTTTCTGTCGTGTATAATAGCTAATGTTGGTGAAAGCAAGATAAAAATGCTGTTTTAAGCATGCAAAAGCATACAAAACACCGTTTTCAAGTATTTAAACTGTCATATTCATGTTTCTGTCGTGTATAATAGCTAATGTTGGTGAAAGCAAGATAAAAATGCTGTTTTAAGCATGCAAAAGCATACAAAACACCGTTTTCAAGTATTTAAATTGTCATATTCATGTTTCTGTCGTGTATAATAGCTAATGTTGGTGAAAGCAAGATAAAAATGCTGTTTTAAGCATGCAAAAGCATACAAGACACCGTTTTTAAGTATTTAAACTGTCATATTCATGTATATGTCGTGTGTAATGGCTAATGTTTGCAAAATCAAGATAAAAATGCTGTTTTAAGCATGCAAAAGCATACAAAACACCGTTTTCAAGTATTTAAATTGTCATATTCATGTTTCTGTCGTGTATAATAGCTAATGTTGGTGAAAGCAAGATAAAAATGCTGTTTTAAGCATGCAAAAGCATACAAAACACCGTTTTCAAGTATTTAAACTGTCATATTCATGTTTCTGTCGTGTATAATAGCTAATGTTGGTGAAAGCAAGATAAAAGTGCTGTTTTAAGCATGCAAAAGCATACAAAACAGCGTTTTCAAGTATATAAACTGTCATATTCATAATTCTGTCATGTATAATAGCTAATGTTGGTGAAAGCAAGATAAAAATGCTGTTTTAAGCATGCAAAAGCATACAAAACACCGCTTTCAAGTATTTAAACTGTCATATTCATGTTTCTGTCGTGTATAATAGCAAATGTTGGTGAAAGCAAGATAAAAATGCTGTTTTAAGCTTGCAAAAGCATACAAAACACCGTTTTCAAGTATTTAAACTGTCATATTCATTTATATGTCGTGTGTAATGGCTTATGTTTGCAAAATCAAGATAAAATAGCTGTTTTCAGCTTGCAAAAACATACAAAATGCTGTTTTCACGTATTTAAACTGTCATATTCATGTTTCTGTCGTGTATAATAGCTAATGTTGGTGAAATCAAGACAAAAATGCTGTTTTAAGCATGCAAAAACATACAAAACACCGTTTTCAAGTATTTAATCTGTCATATTCATGTATATGTCATGTGTAATGGCTTATGTTTGGAAAATCAAGATAAAAATGCTGTTTTAAGCATGCAAAAGCATACAAAACACCGTTTTGAAGTATATAAATTGTCATATTCATGTTTCTGTCGTGTATAATAGCTAATGTTGGTAAAAGCAAGATAAAAATGCAGTTTTAAGCATGCAAAAGCATACAAAACACCGTTTTCAAGTATTTAAACTGTCATATTCATGTATATGTCGTGTGTAATGGCTAATGTTTGCAAAATCAAGATAAAAATGCTGTTTTAAGCATGCAAAAGCATACAAAACACCGTTTTCAAGTATTTAAATTGTCATATTAATGTTTCTGTCGTGTATAATAGCTAATGTTGGTGAAAGCAAGATAAAAATGCTGTTTTAAGTATGCAAAAGCATACAAAACACCGTTTTCAAGTATTTAAACTGTCATATTCATGTTTCTGTCGTGTATAATAGCTAATGTTGGTGAAAGCAAGATAAAAGTGCTGTTTTAAGCATGCAAAAGCATATAAAACACCGTTTTCAAGTATTTAAACTGTCATATTCATGTTTCTGTCGTGTATAATAGCTAATGTTGGTGAAAGCAAGATAAAAGTGCTGTTTTAAGCATGCAAAAGCATACAAAACAGCGTTTTCAAGTATATAAACTGTCATATTCATATTTCTGTCATGTATAATAGCTAATGTTGGTGAAAGCAAGATAAAAACGCTGTTTGTAGCATGCAAAAGCATACAAAACACCGCTTTTAAGTATTTAAACTGTCATATTCATGTTTCTGTCGTGTATAATAGCTAATGTTGGTAAAACCAAGATAAAAATGCAGTTTTAAGCATGCAAAAGCATACAAAACACCGTTTTCAAGTATTTAAACTGTCATATTCATGTATGTGTCGTGTGTAATGGCTTATGTTTGCAAAACCAAGATGAATTAGCTGTTTTCAGCTTGCAAAAACATACAAAATGCTGTTTTTAAGTATTTTAACTGTCATATTCATGTATATGTCGTGTGTAATGGCATATGTTTGCAAAATCAAGATAAAATAGCTGTTTTCAGCTTGCAAAAACACACAAAATGCTGTTTTCAATTATTTAAACTGTCATATTCATGTTTCTGTCGTGTATAATAGCTAGTGTTGGTGAAAGCTAGATAAAAATGCTGTTTTAAGAATGCAAAAGCATACAAATCACCGTTTTCAAGTATTTAAACTGTCATATTCATATATATGTCGTGTGTAATGGCTTATGTTTGCAAAATCAAGATAAAATAGCTGTTTTCAGCTTGCAAAAACATACAAAATGCTGTTTTCAAGTATTTAAACTGTCATATTTATGTTCCTGTCGTGTATAATAGCTAATGTTGGTGAAAGCAAGAGAATAGTGCTGTTTTAAGCATGCAAAAGCATACAAAACACAGTTTTCAAGTATTTAAGCTGTCATATTCATGTATATGTC
>CAWWDY010001058.1:0-39820 GCA_963942605.1 Poecilus cupreus
ATACAAAATGCCGTTTTCAAGAATTTAAACTGTCATATTCATGTATATGTCGTGTGTAATGGCATATGTTTGCAAAATCAAGATAAAAAAGCTGTTTTCAGCTTGCAAAAACATACAAAATGCTGTTTTCAAGTATTTAAACTGTCATATTCATGTATATGTCGTGTGTAATGGCTTATGTTTGGAAAATCAAGATAAAATAGCTGTTCTCAGCTTGCAAAAACATACAAAATGCAGTTTTCAAGTATTTAAACTGTCATATTCATGTTTCTGTCGTGTATAATGGCTAATGTTGGTGAAATCAAGATAAAACTGCTGTTTTAAGCATTCAGAAGCATACAAAACACCGTTTTCAAGTATTTAAACTGCCATATTCATGTATATGTCGTGTGTAATGGCTTATGTTTGCAAAATCAAGATAAAAAGCTGTTTTCAGCTTGAAAAAACATACAAAATGCTGTTTTCAAGTATTTAAACTGTCATATTCATGTATATGTCGTGTTTAATGGCTTATGTTTGCAAAATCAAGATAAAATAGCTGTTCTGAGCTTTGCAAAAACATACAAAATGCTGTTTTCAAGTATTTAAACTGTCATATTTATGTTTCTGTCGTGTATAATCGCTAATGTTGGTGAAATCAAGATAAAACTGCTGTTTTAAGCATTCAAAAGCATACAAAACACCGTTTTCCAAGTATTTAAACTGTCATATTCATGTTTCTCTTGTGTGTAATGGCCAATGCTGGTGAAATCAAGATAAAACTGCAGTTTTAAGCATTCAAAAGCATACAAAACACCTTTTTCAAGTATTTAAACTGTCATATTCATGTATATGTCGTGTGTAATGGCTTATGTTTGTAAAATTAAGATAAAATAGCTGTTCTCAGTTAGCAAAAACATACAAAATGCTATTTTCAAGTATATAAACTGTCATATTCATGTTTCTGTCTTGTATAATGGCTAATGTTGGTGAAATCAAGATAAAACTGCTGTTTTAAGCATTCAGAAGCATACAAAACACCGTTTTCAAGTATTTAAACTGCCATATTCATGTATATGTCGTGTGTAATGGCTTATGTTTGCAAAATCAAGATAAAAAAGCTGTTTTCAGCTTGCAAAAACATACAAAATGCTGTTTTCAAGTATTTAAACTGTCATATTCATGTATATGTCGTGTTTAATGGCTTATGTTTGGAAAATCAAGATAAAATAGCTGTTCTCAGCTTGCAAAAACATACAATATGCAGTTTTCAAGTATTTAAACTGTCATATTCATGTTTCTGTCGTGTATAATGGCTAATGTTGGTGAAATCAAGATAAATCTGCTGTTTTTAGCATTCAAAAGCATACAAACACCGTTTTCAAGTATTTAAACTGTCATATTCATGTATATGTCGTATGTAATGGCTTATGTTTGCAAAATCAAGATAAAATCGCTGTTCTCAGCTTGCAAAAACATACAAAATGCTGTTTTCAAGTATTTAAACTGTCATATTTATGCTTCTGTCGTGTATAATGGCTAATGTTGGTGAAATCAAGATAAAACTGCTGTTTTAAGCATTCAGAAGCATACAAAACACCGTTTTCAAGTATTTAAATTGCCATATTCATGTATATGTCGTATGTAATGGCTTATGTTTGCAAAATCAAGATAAAAAAGCTGTTCTCAGCTTGAAAAAACATACAAAATGCTGTTTTCAAGTATTTAAACTGTCATATTCATGTATATGTCGTGTGTAATGGCTTATGTTTGCAAAATCAATATAAAATAGCTGTTCTGAGCTTTGCAAAAACATACAAAATGCTGTTTTCAAGTATTTAAACTGTCATATTCATGTTTCTGTCGTGCATAATCGCTAATGTTGGTGAAATCAAGATAAAACTGCTGTTTTAAGCATTCAAAAGCATACAAAACACCGTTTTCCAAGTATTTAAACTGTCATATTCATGTTTCTCTTGTGTGTAATGGCTAATGTTGGTGAAATCAAGATAAAAAAGCTGTTTTCAGCTTGCAAAAACATACAAAATGCTGTTTTCAAGTATTTAAACTGTCATATTCATGTATATGTCGTGTGTAATGGCTTATGTTTGGAAAATCAAGATAAAATAGCTGTTCTCAGCTTGCAAAAACATACAAAATGCAGTTTTCAAGTATTTAAACTGTCATATTCATGTTTCTGTCGTGTATAATGGCTAATGTTGGTGAAATCAAGATAAAACTGCTGTTTTAAGCATTCAGAAGCATACAAAACACCGTTTTCAAGTATTTAAACTGCCATATTCATGTATATGTCGTGTGTAATGGCTTATGTTTGCAAAATCAAGATAAAAAGCTGTTTTCAGCTTGAAAAAATATACAAAATGCTGTTTTCAAGTATTTAAACTGTCATATTCATGTATATGTCGTGTGTAATGGCTTATGTTTGCAAAATCAAGATAAAATAGCTGTTCTGAGCTTTGCAAAAACATACAAAATGCTGTTTTCAAGTATTTAAACTGTCATATTTATGTTTCTGTCGTGTATAATCGCTAATGTTGGTGAAAACAAGATAAAACTGCTGTTTTAAGCATTCAAAAGCATACAAAACACCGTTTTCCAAGTATTTAAACTGTCATATTCATGTTTCTCTTGTGTGTAATGGCCAATGTTGGTGAAATCAAGATAAAACTGCAGTTTTAAGCATTCAAAAGCATACAAAACACCTTTTTCAAGTATTTAAACTGTCATATTCATGTATATGTCGTGTGTAATGGCTTATGTTTGTAAAATTAAGATAAAATAGCTGTTCTCAGTTTGCAAAAACATACAAAATGCTATTTTCAAGTATATAAACTGTCATATTCATGTTTCTGTCGTGTATAATGGCTAATGTTGGTGAAATCAAGATAAATCTGCTATTTTAAGCATTCAAAATCATACAAAACACCGTTTTCAAGTATTTAAACTGTCATATTGATGTATATGTCGTGTGTAATGGCTTATGTTTGCAAAATTAAGATAAAATAGCTGTTCTCAGCTTGCAAAAACATACAAAATTCTATTTTCAAGTATATAAACTGTCATATTCATGTTTCTGTCGTGTATAATGGCTAATGTTGGTGAAATCTAGATAAATCTGCTGTTTTAAGCATTCAAAAACATACAAAACACCGTTTTCTAGTATTTAAACTGTCATATTCACGTATATGTCGTGTGTAATGGCTTATGTTTGCAAAATCAAGTTAAAGTAGCTGTTTTGAGCTTGCAAAAACATACAAAATGCCGTTTTCAAGAATTTAAACTGTCATATTCATGTATATGTCGTGTGTAATGGCTTATGTTTGCAAAATCAAGATAAAATAGCTGTTCTGAGCTTTGCAAAAACATACAAAATGCTGTTTTCAAGTATTTAAACTGTCATATTTATGTTTCTGTCGTGTATAATCGCTAATGTTGGTGAAATCAAGATAAAACTGCTGTTTTAAGCATTCAAAAGCATACAAAACACCGTTTTCCAAGTATTTAAACTGTCATATTCATGTTTCTCTTGTGTGTAATGGCCAATGTTGGTGAAATCAAGATAAAACTGCAGTTTTAAGCATTCAAAAGCATACAAAACACCGTTTTCAAGTATTTAAACTGTCATATACATGTATATGTCGTGTGTAATGGCTTATGTTTGCAAAATCAAGATAAAATAGCTGTTTTCAGCTTGCAAAACATACAAATTGCTGTTTTCAAGTATTTAAACTGTCATATTCATGTTTCTGTAGTGTATAATGGCTAATGTTGGTGAAATCAAGATAAAACTGCTGTTTTAAGCATTCAGAAGCATACAAAACACCGTTTTCAAGTATTTGAACTGCCATATTCATGTATATGTCGTGTTTAATGGCATATGTTTGCAAAATCAAGATAAAAAAGCTGTTTTCAGCTTGCAAAAACATACAAAATGCTGTTTTCATGTATTTAAACTGTCATATTCATGTATATGTCGTGTGTAATGGCTTATGTTTGCAAAATCAAGATAAAATAGCTGTTCTCAGCTTGCAAAAACATACAAAATGCAGTTTTTAAGTATTTAAACTGTCATATTCATGTTTCTGTCGTGTATAATAGCTAATGTTGTTGAAATCAAGATAAAACTGCTGTTTTAAGCATTCAAAAGTATACAAAACAAAGTTTTCAAGTATTTAAACAGTCATATTCATGTATATGTCGTTTGTAATGGCTTATGTTTGCAAAATTAAGATAAAATAGCTGTTCTCAGCTTTCAAAAACATACAAAATGCTGTTTACAAGTATTTAAACTGTCATATTCATGTTTCTGTCGTGTATAATGGATAATGTTGGTGAAATCAAGATAAAACTGCTGTTTTAAGCATTCAAAAGCATACAAAACAAAGTTTTCAAGTATTTAAACAGTCATATTCATGTATATGTCGTGTGTAATGGCTTATGTTTGCAAAATTAAGATAAAATAGCTGTTCTCAGCTTGCAAAAACATACAAAATGCTAATTTCAAGTATATAAACTGTCATTTTCATGTTTCTGTCGTGTATAATGGCTAATGTCGGTGAAATCAAGATAAATCTGCTGTTTTAAGCATTCAAAAGCATACAAAACACCGTTTTCTAGTATTTAAACTGTCATATTCATGTATATGTCGTGTGTAATGGCTTATGTTTGCAAAATCAAGATAAAGTAGCTGTTTTCAGCTTGCAAAAACATACAAAATGCCGTTTTCAAGAATTTAAACTGTCATATTCATGTATATGTCGTGTGTAATGGCATATGTTTGCAAAATCAAGATAAAAAAGCTGTTTTCAGCTTGCAAAAACATACAAAATGCTGTTTTCAAGTATTTAAACTGTCATATTTATGTTTCTGTCGTGTATAATGGCCAATGTTTTTGAAATCAAGATAAAACTGCTGTTTTAAGCATTCAAAAGCATACAAAACACCGTTTTCCAAGTACTTAAACTGTCATATTCATGTTTCTCTTGTGTATAATGGCTAATGTTGGTGAAATCAAGATAAAACTGCAGTTTTAAGCATTCAAAAGCATACAAAACACCGTTTTCAAGTATTTAAACTGTCATATTCATGTATATGTCGTGTGTAATGGCTTATGTTTGCAAAATTAAGATAAAATAGCTGTTCTCAGCTTGCAAAAACATACAAAATGCTATTTTCAAGTATATAAACTGTCATATTCATGTTTCTGTCGTGTATAATGGCTAATGTTGGTGAAATCAAGATAAATCTGCTGTTTTAAGCATTCAAAAACATACAAAACACCGTTTTCTAGTATTTAAACTGTCATATACATGTATATGTCGTGTGTAATGGCTTATGTTTGCAAAATCAAGATAAAGTAGCTGTTTTCAGCTTGCAAAAACATACAAAATGCCGTTTTCAAGAATTTAAACTGTCATATTCATGTATATGTCGTGTGTAATGGCTTATGTTTGCAAAAAAAGATAAAATAGCTGTTCTCAGCTTGCAAAAACATACAAAATGCTCTTTTCAAGTATTTAAACTGTCATATTCATGTGTCTGTCGTGTATAAAGGCTAATGTTGGTGAAATCAAGATAAAACTGCAGTTTTAAGCATTCAAAAGCATACAAAACACCGTTTTCAAGTATTTAAACTGTCATATACATGTATATGTCGTGTGTAATGGCTTATGTTTGCAAAATCAAGATAAAATAGCTGTTCTCAGCTTGCAAAAGCATACAAAATGCAGTTTTCAAGTATTTAATCTGTCATATTCATGTTTCTGTCGTGTATAATGGCTAATGTTGGTGAAATCAAGTTAAATCTGTTGTTTTTAGCATTCAAAAGCATACAAACACCGTTTTCAAGTATTTAAACTGTCATATTCATGTATATGTCGTGTGTAATGGCTTATGTTTGCAAAATCAAGATAAAATAGCTGTTCTCAGCTTGCAAAACTTACAAAATGCTGTTTTCATGTATTTAAACTGTCATATTCATGTTTCTGTCATGTATAATAACTAATGTTGTTGAAATCAAGATAAAACTGCTGTTTTAAGCATTCAAAAGCATAGAAAACAAAGTTTTCAAGTATTTAAACAGTCATATTCATGTATATGTCGTGTGTAATGGCTTATGTTTGCAAAATTAAGATAAAATAGCTGTTCTCAGCTCTCAAAAACATACAAAATGCTGTTTACAAGTATTTAAACTGTCATATTCATGTTTCTGTCGTGTATAATGGATAATGTTGGTGAAATCAAGATAAAACTGCTGTTTTAAGCATTCAAAAGCATACAAAACACCGTTTTCTAGTATTTAAACTGTCATATTTATGTATATGTCGTGTGTAAAGGTTTATGTTTGCAAAATCAAGATAAAATAGCTGTTTTCAACTTGCAAAAACATACAAAATGCCATTTTAAAGTATTCAAAATGTCATATTAATGTGTATGTCGTGTGTAATGGCTTATGTTTGCAAAATCAAGATAAAATAGCTGTTCTCAGCTTGCAAAAACATACAAAATGCTGTTTGCAAGTATTTAAACTGTCATATTTTTGTTTCTGTCTTGTATAATGGCTAATGTTGGTGAAATCAAGATAAAACTGCTGTTTTAAGCATTCAAAAGCATACAAGACACCGTTTTCCATGTATTTAAACTGCCATATTCATGTATATGTCGTGTGTAATGGATTATGTTTGCAAAATCAAGATAAAAAAGCTGTTCTCAGCTTGAAAAAACATACAAAATGCTGTTTTCAAGTATTTAAACTATCATATTCATATATATGTCGTGTGTAATGGCTTATGTTTGCAAAATCAAGATAAAATAGCTGATCTCAGTTTGCAAAAACATACAAAATCCTGTTTTCAAGTATTTAAACTGTCATATTCATGTTTCTGTCGTGTATAATGGCTAATGTTGGTGAAATCAAGATAAAACTGCTGTTTTAAGCATTCAAAAGCATACAAAACACCGTTTTCCAAGTATTCAAACTGTCATATTCATGTTTCTCTTGTGTATAATGGCTAATGTTGGTGAAATCAAGATAAAACTGCAGTTTTAAGCATTCAAAAGCATACAAAACACCGTTTTCAAGTATTCAAACCGTCATATTCATGTATATGTCGTGTGTAATGGCTTATGTTTGCAAAATTAAGATAAAATAGCTGTTCTCAGCTTGCAAAAACATACAAAATGCTATTTTCAAGTATATAAACTGTCATATTCATGTTTCTGTCGTGTATAATGGCTAATGTCGGTGAAATCAGGATAAATCTGCTGTTTTAAGCATTCAAAAGCATACAAAACACCGTTTTCTAGTATTTAAACTGTCATATTCATGTATATGTCTTGTATAATGGATTATGTTTGCAAAATCAAGATAAAATAGCTGTTCTCAGCTTGCAAAAACATACAAAATGCAGTTTTCAAGTATTTAAACTGTCATATTCATGTTTCTATCGTGTATAATGGCTAATGTTGGTGAAATCAAGTTAAATCTGCTGTTTTTAGCATTCAAAAGCATACAAACACCGTTTTCAAGTATTTAAACTGTCATATTCATGTATATGTCGTGTGTAATGGCTTATGTTTGCAAAATCAAGATAAAATAGCTGTTCTCAGCTTGCAAAAACTTACAAAATGCTGTTTTCAAGTATTTAAACTGTCATATTCATGTTTCTGTCGTGTATAATAACTAATGTTGTTGAAATCAAGATAAAACTGCTGTTTTAAGCATTCAAAAGCATACAAAACAAAGTTTTCAAGTATTTAAACAGTCATATTTATGTATATGTCGTGTGTAATGGCTTATGTTTGCAAAATTAAGATAAAATAGCTGTTCTCAGCTCTCAAAAACATTCAAAATGCTGTTTACAAGTATTTAAACTGTCATATTCATGTTTCTGTCGTGTATAATGGATAATGTTGGTGAAATCAAGATAAAACTGCTGTTTTAAGCATTCAAAAGCATACAAAACACCGTTTTCTAGTATTTAAACTGTCATATTTATGTATATGTCGTGTGTAAAGGTTTATGTTTGCAAAATCAAGATAAAATAGCTGTTTTCAACTTGCAAAAACACACAAAATGCCATTTTAAAGTATTCAAACTGTCATATTAATGTATATGTCGTGTGTAATGGCTTATGTTTGCAAAATCAAGATAAAATAGCTGTTCTCAGCTTGCAAAAACATACAAAATGCTGTTTGCAAGTATTTAAACTGTCATATTTTTGTTTCTGTCTTGTATAATGGCTAATGTTGGTGAAATCAAGATAAAACTGCTGTTTTAAGCATTCAAAAGCATACAAAACACCGTTTTCCATGTATTTAAACTGCCATATTCATGTATATGTCGTGTGTAATGGCTTATGTTTGCAAAATCAAGATAAAAAAGCTGTTCTCAACTTGAAAAAACATACAAAATGCTGTTTTCAAGTATTTAAACTGTCATATTCATGTTTCTGTCGTGTATAATGGCTAATGTTGGTGAAATCAAGATAAAACTGCTGTTTTAAGCATTCAAAAGCATACAAAACACCGTTTTCCAAGTATTCAAACTGTCATATTCATGTTTCTCTTGTGTATAATGGCTAATGTTGGTGAAATCAAGATAAAACTGCAGTTTTAAGCATTCAAAAGCATACAAAACACCGTTTTCAAGTATTTAAACCGTCATATTCATGTATATGTCGTGTGTAATGGCTTATGTTTGCAAAATTAAGATAAAATAGCTGTTCTCAGCTTGCAAAAACATACAAAATGCTATTTTCAAGTATATAAACTGTCATATTCATGTTTCTGTCGTGTATAATGGCTAATGTCGGTGAAATCAAGATAAATCTGCTGTTTTAAGCATTCAAAAGCATACAAAACACCGTTTTCTAGTATTTAAACTGTCATATTCATGTATATGTCGTGTATAATGGATTATGTTTGCAAAATCAAGATAAAGTAGCTGTTTTCAGCTTGCAAAAACATACAAAATGCTGTTTTTAAGTATTTACACTGTCATATTCATGTATATGTCTTGTGTAATGGCTTATGTTTGGAAAATCAAGATAAAATAGCTGTTCTCAGCTTGCAAAAACATACAAAATGCAGTTTTCAAGTATTTAAACTGTCATATTCATGTTTCTGTCGTGTATAATGGCTAATGTTGGTGAAATCAAGATAAAACTGCTGTTTTTAGCATTCAAAAGCATACAAACACCGTTTTCAAGTATTTAAACTGTCATATTCATGTATATGTCGTGTGTAATGGCTTATGTTTGGAAAATCAAGATAAAATAGCTGTTCTCAGCTTGCAAAAACATACAAAATGCAGTTTTCAAGTATTTAAACTGTCATATTCATGTTTCTGTCGTGTATAATGGCTAATGTTGGTGAAATCAAGATAAATCTGCTGTTTTAAGCATTCAAAAGCATACAAAACACCGTTTTCTAGTACTTAAACTGTCATATCGATGTATATGTCGTGTATAATGGCTTATGTTTGCAAAATCAAGTTAAAGTAGCTGTTTTAAGCTTGCAAAAACATACAAAATGCCGTTTTCAAGAATTTAAACTGTCATATTCATGTTTCTGTCGTATATAATAGCTGTAACAGCCAGAATCTCACCTCTGACACCAATTGTAACAGCCAGAATCTCAGACAACAAAACAGGAAAGGTTTACGTGTTTAAAGAAATTACTTTTATTAAAGCAGGTACAAATGTAAATTAAATGACAAAAAAAAGTAACAAACAAATGATAAAGGTGTTGAAATTAAATTGCAATAACAAAATGAAATAACGGAAAAATACTTAAGTTACATACATACATGAACTTAGTTGACGAAGACTAGATTTATAAAAACGACTTTCAACTTACAACAACTGACGACTGCCTCGATGATTACACTTCGACTGACTGCATTTCTAACTGTCTCTTGTTCACGACTGACTACATTTCAAGACTGACTACATTTCAAGACTAACTACATTTCAAGACTAACTTTATTTTAAGACTGTCTTTATTTTAAGACTGACCTCAGTTGTCATCGAAACAGCCCTATTTATACTAATTCTAATTGCGCCTTCAAGTGACGTCAATCGAAGGGAAATTTCCAGTGTACTTTCCCACTTTCTCTCCTGACATCACTTGAAGGTTTTTGGCCGAAAGTACATTAATTAAAATATCGTAAATGCAAACGCTAATAACCAAAAATGTGCCGTTTGCTAATAACATTACTAACTCGAGGATTTCACTGTGCCAACCCCTTTCCCCTTAAACTAGTTACATTTTTTGAAGAAAAATATAACTTCTTTCGCAAAAATTACTACTTGAACACTAGACTCCGGGCCCCAGGTATTCTCTTCGCTACGGTGGTTGTATCCCCCATGACTGGTTCCTTACGTTGCTGTTGGCGTCGTCCAAACCTCTGATGCTGCTGATCTCCCGTTTCCCCAAGCTGCTATTGTATTTTCTACATTTCACGCTGGGGTCATTCTGCGCAGGCTGGTTGATGGTCACGGTGTGGAGGATCAGAGGTAAGGTTCGTAGACCTCCTTCTGCTCCACGGTGTAAAACCAATTGGACGACGGCCTCAACGGAAAGTTTCTGGGGGTACACCAACATACCCTGAATGATATACACCTGGCCCGTCGTACTAGTGTTCCGTAACGTATTAACCTCGGGGTGGCTGTAACAATAAAATCCTGAGCAGTACCTTGTGCCATTTAAACAATTTTGATAAAACAAAACTATGATTTAAAATAAAGACTATTGAAAACTAACTTAAATTTAACTTATTTATATAAACCTTATACCACCAGAGATTTAGTTTGTCTGTCGGCATTCCGTTCTCAAAATCACAAAACCATACTAAACCTCTGGTTGTCTACCATACGGACAGGAGCGACAATTTCCTGGGATCATAACAACTACTTATGTCCTGGCATCCGATAAACTTAAACTCTAATAACAACGCAAACCAACATCATTTCCATTTTCCGAAATCTGGCAGGAACCATAGATACTAACCAATAGGTAAATCTGAGTATTAATACAAGGGCTTCTAGTGTCTTTAAACCGTGGTTTTTCCAAGGTCAGGATGCTACCACGATATCTGCGTCTAGCTCTGTGGAAAACTCATTCGACGGCCTACTGCTTCTGACTAACATTGAGTTTAGCTGGTCTGTGGACGGCTGTTTTTCCCGTTGATAGATTATTCCGTACTCGGCTTTTGTTGACTATATTATGGGCGTTCTCTAGTTCACCTTCCCTTGTTTCGTTTTCCTTACAACAAAGAGAAATATTCTTAGACTTAAATAACTTGATGATACTTACCATATCTTCTACTAAGCTTCTGTTTTCTTCCATCAAGCTAGTCGAGTCATAGTGATCATCTGTGCACGTGCACTTGTTTATGCCAAACGTGGAAGCGGTCATTTCATTAGCTTCGACTTCAGTGGCCTCTGCGCTTTCCTTGCCAGAGCCTGCCTCACGGTTATCGAAAACTAAACTGGCCTGCACTGAATTTCTCCCTTCAGCGTCTTTTGCCAAACCACACCAATCTTTCTCTAACCCGTCGAAAACTTTTTTCACTTGACTTTCCTCGTTTGCATAATCTTCCGTGTTGATGACTGACTCGACTAACTCATTACCAAAATGCTCTAGTTCTTCTTCCACAACTCCCATGTCCTCGGTTTCATTCTTGGCTATATTGTGGATTACAATGTGTTCATAGCTTTCCATGTACGGGTTAGTCGCCACCATCTGAACGGCCTCTGTATCCTCAATATCAGAGAATTCTTCCATGCTCGCATCTTCCACGACGCTACTTCCTAACACCGGCCGACTTTCCCACCCGTCACATGACTCACCTACCTGCACATTGTAATTCAGATAGCTCTCGCCATCGTTGTATGTTTCCTCTTCCAAATTTATGTCTATCACACTTATCAATTTCAAAACTTACACAATTGTCACTTTTTACGCACTGATCGTGTTCAATTATCACACTATTATCTCTGCAGTCGTCAGTACAATCTATATTTACACTATTTACTGATTCTAAATTTTTCACTTTAAATTTTAAAGGACAGTCATACCTCATGTGTCCCAACCCTTTGCAGTTGAAGCACATGATGTTCGACATATCTCTCCTGTTTTGAGGCTGAACATCTGAACCGTACCAATTCGAATTTTGTGGCCGAAAATTTAAATTCGCGTCTACTACTGAATTTTCTAGCAATTTCTCTTGTCTCCGAACATCATTCACTGGGTTGAGACGACGATCGCGAAGTTGAGTTTCTATACGGTCATGTTCTTTGGCTAAATTAATCGCGTCATGCAGAGTTTTTGGTTTTCCTTTTAATAAGTCGCGTTGTAAGTGCGATGCACAGCCTGAAATAAACTGATGAACCAATCTTTTCTCTAGCATTTTATTAATTACTGCCTGCTCGTCCGCGTCTCCAGATTGTTCAAATAAATGTTGACCTATTCCTCGCAGCCGGTCTGCAAAATTTTCCACGTTTTCGTCTTTCCGCTGATAACATTTTGCGAATAAACTCTCTGCTGTACTATAATCATAGCTGCGTCCGTAGCGTTCTATCAACTTTTTTTTAGAGTTTCCCAGCACGTAGTGTCCCTTAATTCATTATTGTATTGTATAAAATTTCTAGCTTTACCCTTCAAATTACGTTTTGCAAGACTGACCATGTAAATATCCGTCCAATTGCATAAAGGGCGATTATATTCAAAGTCCGAAATAAAGTCGTTTATAGATTCATTAGCTTCACCGTTAAACACTGGTAGCGTATGAATAAGACCAATTAATTCCATTATTAATTTTAAATCAATCCGCGTAAAAAAAAATAACAACGTACGGTCAAGGCGTCCGGAATACTTCGAATCTCACCGCTGAGCACCAATTGTAACAGCCAGAATCTCACCTCTGACACCAATTGTAACAGCCAGAATCTCAGACAACAAAACTGGAAAGGTTTACGTGTTTAAAGAAATTACTTTTATTAAAGCAGGTACAAATGTAAATTAAATGACAAAAAAAAAGTAACAAACAAATGATAAAGGTGTTGAAATTAAATTGCAATAACAAAATGAAATAACGGAAAAATACTTAAGTTACATACATACATGAACTTAGTTGACGAAGACTAGATTTATAAAAACGACTTTCAACTTACAACAACTGACGACTGCCTCGATGATTACACTTCGACTGACTACATTTCTAACTGTCTGTTGTTCACGACTGACTACATTTCAAGACTGACTACATTTCAAGACTAACTACATTTCAAGACTAACTTTATTTTAAGACTGTCTTTATTTTAAGACTGACCTCAGTTGTCATCGAAACAGCCCTATTTATACTAATTCTAATTGCGCCTTCAAGTGACGTCAATCGAAGGGAAATTTCCAGTGTACTTTCCCACTTTCTCTCCTGACATCACTTGAAGGTTTTTGGCCGAAAGTACATTAATTAAAATATCGTAAATGCAAACGCTAATAACCAAAAATGTGCCGTTTGCTAATAACATTACTAACTCGAGGATTTCACTGTGCCAACCCCTTTCCCCTTAAACTAGTTACATTTTTTGAAGAAAAATATAACTTCTTTCGCAAAAATTACTACTTGAACACTAGACTCCGGGCCCCAGGTATTCTCTTCGCTACGGTGGTTGTATCCCCCATGACTGGTTCCTTACGTTGCTGTTGGCGTCGTCCAAACCTCTGATGCTGCTGATCTCCCGTTTCCCCAAGCTGCTATTGTATTTTCTACATTTCACGCTGGGGTCATTCTGCGCAGGCTGGTTGATGGTCACGGTGTGGAGGATCAGAGGTAAGGTTCGTAGACCTCCTTCTGCTCCACGGTGTAAAACCAATTGGACGACGGCCTCAACGGAAAGTTTCTGGGGGTACACCAACATACCCTGAATGATATACACCTGGCCCGTCGTACTAGTGTTCCGTAACGTATTAACCTCGGGGTGGCTGTAACAATAAAATCCTGAGCAGTACCTTGTGCCATTTAAACAATTTTGATAAAACAAAACTATGATTTAAAATAAAGACTATTGAAAACTAACTTAAATTTAACTTATTTATATAAACCTTATACCACCAGAGATTTAGTTTGTCTGTCGGCATTCCGTTCTCAAAATCACAAAACCATACTAAACCTCTGGTTGTCTACCATACGGACAGGAGCGACAATTTCCTGGGATCATAACAACTACTTATGTCCTGGCATCCGATAAACTTAAACTCTAATAACAACGCAAACCAACATCATTGCTAATAACATTACTAACTCGAGGATTTCACTGAGACATAGCTAATGTTGTTGAAATCAAGATAAAACTGCTGTTTTAAGCATTCAAAAGCATACAAAACAAAGTTTTCAAGTATTTAAACTGTCATATTTATGTATATGTCGTGTGTAATGGCTTATGTTTGCAAAATTAAGATAAAATAGCTGTTCTCAGCTTTCAAAAACATACAAAATGCTGTTTACAAGTATTTAAACTGTCATATTCATGTTTCTGTGGTGTATAATGGCTAATGTTGGTGAAATCAAGATAAAACTGCTGTTTTAAGCATTCAAAAGCATACAAAACACCGTTTTCAAGTATTTAAACAGCCATATTCATGTATATGTCGTGTGTAATGGCTTATGTTTGCAAAATCAAGATAAAAAAGCTGTTCTCAGCTTGAAAAAACATACAAAATGCTATTTTCAAGTATTTAAACTGTCATATTCATGTATATGTCGTGTGTAATGGCTTATGTTTGCAAAATCAAGATAAAATAGCTGTTCTCAGCTTAAAAAAACATACAAAATGCTGTTTTCAAGTATTTAAACTGTCATATTCATGTTTCTGTCGTGTATAATGGCTAATGTTAGTGAAATCAAGATAAAACTGCTGTTTTAAGCATTCAAAAGCATACAAAACACCGTTTTCCAAGTATTTAAACTGTCATATTCATGTTTCTCTTGTGTATAATGGCTAATGTTGGTGAAATCAAGATAAAACTGCAGTTTTAAGCATTCAAAAGCATACAAAACACCGTTTTCAAGTATTTAAACTGTCATATTCATGTATATGTCGTGTGTAATGGCTTATGTTTGCAAAATTAAGATAAAATAGCTGTTTTCAGCTTTCAAAAACATACAAAATGCTAATTTCAAGTATATAAACTGTCATTTTCATGTTTCTGTCGTGTATAATGGCTAATGTCGGTGAAATCAAGATAAATCTGCTGTTTTAAGCATTCAAAAGCATACAAAACACCGTTTTCTAGTATTTAAACTGTCATATTCATGTATATGTCGTGTGTAATGGCATATGTTTGCAAAATCAAGATAAAAAAGCTGTTTTCAGCTTGCAAAAACATACAAAATGCTGTTTTTAAGTATTTAAACTGTCATATTCATGTATATGTCGTGTGTAATGGCTTATGTTTGGAAAATCAAAATAAAATAGCTGTTCTCAGCTTGCAAAAACATGCAAAATGCAGTTTTCAAGTATTTAAACTGTCATATTCATGTTTCTGTCGTGTATAATGGCTAATGTTGGTGAAATCAAGATAAATCTGCTGTTTTTAGCATTCAGAAGCATACAAACACCGTTTTCTAGTATTTAAACTGTCATATTTATGTATATGTCGTGTGTAATAGCTTATGTTTGCAAAATTAAGATAAAATAGCTGTTCTCAACTTGCAAAAACATACAAAACACCGTTTTCTAGTATTTACACTGTCATATTTATGTATATGTCGTGTGTAATGGCTTATGTTTGCTAAATCAAGATAAAATAGCTGTTCTCAGCTTGCAAAAACATACGAAATGCTATTTTCAAGTATATAAACTGTCATATTCATGTTTCTGTCGTGTATAATGGCTAATGTTGGTGAAATCAAGATAAAACTGCTGTTTTAAGCATTCAGAAGCATACAAAACACCGTTTTCAAGTATTTGAACTGCCATATAATAATAATAATAATAATATATTTTATTTCCTACAAAGTCGAAAAGACATAAGGAATTTGATAATAATTAGTACAGACATAAATAAATTATTTGTAGCGTACATACATACATAATTACTGTGTATCATTATTAATTAATGTTAACAAAACAATACTTAAGTAATACAGATATAAGAATTATAATTAAAATAAAGAATTGGTACAATCATCAAAAAAATCATGCAAACTATAGTATTCCTTAGAAATTAATATACATTTAATAATTTTTAAGGCTCTTTTTACATTCATTTCTTTGATGTACATTGAAAGTGCATTATATATTTTACAACTCATGAAATATGTTCCACCTTCATACAAACTTGTACTATGCCGGGGGATTTCTAAAACTTTATTTGTTTGTCTAGTAACATAATTCGAATTTATAAATGTAAACTGATTAATATTAGTTAATACATGCTTACATATAGCTAGTATATAAATTGAAACAACCGTTAGCAGTCCAAGCTCACGAAATATACCTTTACAAGAAGTGTTTGGTTTTAATTTACACATAATTCGTAAAGCTCTTTTTTGCACTATAAAGACATCTATAATTTGAGTTGATTTACCCCAAACAATAATACCATAATTAATAATTGAGTAAAAATATCCAAAATAAACAATTTTTAATGTATCCAGATCCATTAGTGCTGCAAGTACACGAAGACAATAACATGCCTTATTTAGTTTAGTTAATAAATTAGAATATTGAGTATACCATTTGACATTAGAATCTATGTAGATTCCTAGACATTTTATAGAGTTAACTTGAGTTACTTGTTTGTAATTAAAGAGGATATTATGTTGACCTGCAACAGTTGGATGAAACTGAATTATATTAGTTTTGTCAAGATTGAGGATTAGATGATTAAGTTTACACCATTTTTCTAAGGCAAATAAAACCTCCATTATTTTAACGTGAACATTCTGAAATTTAGGACAAGAAATTAAAAAATAAGCATCATCAGCGTACATTACGCACTTGGCATCAGGTATACTTTGTGGCAAGTCATTTATGAAAATTATAAAAAGTAAAGGGCCTAGTATCGACCCTTGCGGTACACCAGATTTAATAGTTCCCCAATTTGACAAACATGTTCTAAGTATGCCGTTTTCGGTGTACGTATATTTTACCGCTTGTTCTCTACCTTTCAGGTAAGACTCAAACCACGATAATGCCATGCCTCTAATGCCGTAGTGTCGCAGTTTAAGTAGTAACAGATCATGGTTGACACTATCAAAAGCTTTTGATAAGTCGCTGGAAACACCAAACAGCCAGTTTTTTGCATTCAAGTCTGATATGATATTATGCACAAATTCATATACTGCACTGATAGTCGATTTTGATTTAATAAAGCCATGTTGGCTCTCTGATAACACTTTATTTTTAGTTATAAAAGAAAGAACCCGGTTATACATAAGTTTTTCTAAAATCTTTGATAAACATGGTATTATAGATATAGGTCGATAATTAGAGGTTTGTTGCGAGTCGCCTTTCTTATATATTGGGGTCACTATGGCACGTTTAAATGTTTCTGGGAATATTCCCGTTTCAAACGACAAATTAAAAAGGTCACAGAGAATATCAACGAGTAGTATTGCACATTGTTTAATAATGAATGATGGAATGTCATCGTGTCCTGTAGAAAAACTGTTTTTTAACGAGTTAATCACATTGAAGATTTCATCATTAGTAACAGGATAAATAAAGAAAAATCTAGTAACAGACTCCCTGGGTATCACAAATTCTTCAACTGGCACTTGAGATATGTTACATGCATTTAAGAAATAATTATTAAAGTTATTAGCAATTATATTCATGTATATGTCGTATGTAATGGCATATGTTTGCAAAATCAAGATAAAAAAGCTGTTTTCTGCTTGCAAAAACATACAAAATGCTGTTTTCAAGTATTTAAACTGTCATATTCATGTTTCTGTCGTGTATAATGGCTAATGTTGGTGAAATCAAGATAAAACTGCTGTTTTAAGCATTCAAAAGCATACAAAACACCGTTTTCTAGTATTTAAACTGTCATATTCATGTATATGTCGTGTGTAATGGCTTATGTTTGCAAAATCAAGATAAAATAGCTGTTCTCAGCTTGCGAAAACATACAAAATGCTGTTTTCAAGTATTTAGACTGTCATATTTATGTTTCTGTCGTGTATAATGGCTAATGTTGGTGAAGTCAAGATAAAACTGCTGTTTTAAGCATTCAGAAGCATACTAAACACCGTTCTCAGCTTGAAAAAACATACAAAATGCTGTTTTCAAGTATTTAAACTGTCATATTCATGTAAATGTCGTGTGTAATGGCTTATGTTTGAAAATCAAGATTAAATAGCTGTTCTCAGCTTGCAAATACGTACAAAATGCTGTTTTCAAGTATTTAAACTGTCATATTCATGTTTCTCTCGTGTATAATGGCTAATGTTGGTGAAATCAAGATAAAACTGCTGTTTTAAGCATTCAAAAGCATACAAAACACCGTTTTCTAGTATTTAAACTGTCATATTCATGTATATGTCGTGTGTAATGGCTTATGTTTGCAAAATCAAGATAAAATAGCTGTTCTCAGCTTGCGAAAACATACAAAATGCTGTTTTCAAGTATTTAGACTGTCATATTTATGTTTCTGTCGTGTATAATGGCTAATGTTGGTGAAGTCAAGATAAAACTGCTGTTTTAAGCATTCAGAAGCATACTAAACACCGTTTTCAAGTATTTAAACTGCCATATTCATGTATATGTCGTGTGTAATGGCTTATGTTTGCAAAATCAAGATAAAAAAGCTGTTCTCAGCTTGAAAAAACATACAAAATGCTGTTTTCAAGTATTTAAACTGTCATATTCATGTAAATGTCGTGTGTAATGGCTTATGTTTGAAAATCAAGATTAAATAGCTGTTCTCAGCTTGCAAATACGTACAAAATGCTGTTTTCAAGTATTTAAACTGTCATATTCATGTTTCTCTCGTGTATAATGGCTAATGTTGGTGAAATCAAGATAAAACTGCTGTTTTAAGCATTCAAAAGCATACAAAGCACCGTTTTCCAAGTATTTAAACTGTCATATTCATGTTTCTCTTGTGTATAATGACTAATGTTGGTGAAATCAAGATAAAACTGCAGTTTTAAGCATTCAAATGCATACAAAACACCGTTTTCAAGTATTTAAACCGTCATATTCATGTATATGTCGTGTGTAATGGCTTATGTTTGCAAAATCAAGATAAAATAGCTGTTCTCAGCTTGCAAAAACATACAAAATGCTGTTTTCAAGTATTTAAACTGTCATATTCATGTTTCTGTCGTGTGTAATAGCTAATGTTGTTGAAATCAAGATAAAACTGCTGTTTTAAGCATTCAAAAGCATACAAAACAAAGTTTTCAAGTATTTAAACCGTCATATTCATGTATATGTCGTGTGTAATGGCTTATGTTTGCAAAATCAAGATAAAAAAGCTGTTTTCAGCTTGCAAAAACATACAAAATGCTGTTTACAAGTATTTAAACTGTCATATTCATGTACATGTCGTGTGTAATGGCTTATGTTTGGAAAATCAAGATAAAATAGCTGTTCTCAGCTTGCAAAAACATGCAAAATGCAGTTTTCAAGTATTTAAACTGTCATATTCATGTTTCTGTCGTGTATAATGGCTAATGTTGGTGAAATCAAGATAAATCTGCTGTTTTTAGCATTCAAAAGCATACAAACACCGTTTTCTAGTATTTAAACTGTCATATTCATGTATATGTCGTGTGTAATGGCTTATGTTTGCAAAATCAAGATAAAGTAGCTGTTTTCAGCTTGCAAAAACATACAAAATGCCGTTTTCAAGAATTTAAACTGTCATATTCATGTATATGTCGTGTGTAATGGCATATGTTTGCAAAATCAAGATAAAAAAGCTGTTTTCAGCTTGCAAAAACATACAAAATGCTGTTTTCAAGTATTTAAACTGTCATATTCATGTATATGTCGTGTGTAATGGCTTATGTTTGCAAAATCAAGATAAAATAGCTGTTCTCAGCTTTGCAAAAACATACAAAATGCTGTTTTCAAGTATTTAGACTGTCATATTTATGTTTCTGTCGTGTATAATGGCTAATGTTGGTGAAGTCAAGATAAAACTGCTGTTTTAAGCATTCAGAAGCATACTAAACACCGTTTTCAAGTATTTAAACTGCCATATTCATGTATATGTCGTGTGTAATGGCTTATGTTTGCAAAATCAAGATAAAAAAGCTGTTCTCAGCTTGAAAAAACATACAAAATGCTGTTTTCAAGTATTTAAACTGTCATATTCATGTAAATGTCGTGTGTAATGGCTTATGTTTGAAAATCAAGATTAAATAGCTGTTCTCAGCTTGCAAATACGTACAAAATGCTGTTTTCAAGTATTTAAACTGTAATATTCATGTTTTTCTCGTGTATAATGGCTAATGTTGGTGAAATCAAGATAAAACTGCTGTTTTAAGCATTCAAAAGCATACAAAGCACCGTTTTCCAAGTATTTAAACTTTCTCTTGTGTATAATGACTAATGTTGGTGAAATCAAGATAAAACTGCAGGTTTAAGCATTCAAATGCATACAAAACACCGTTTTCAAGTATTTAAACCGTCATATTCATGTATATGTCGTGTGTAATGGCTTATGTTTGCAAAATCAAGATAAAATAGCTGTTCTCAGCTTGCAAAAACATACAAAATGCTGTTTTCAAGTATTTAAACTGTCATATTCATGTTTCTGTCGTGTGTAATAGCTAATGTTGTTGAAATCAAGATAAAACTGCTGTTTTAAGCATTCAAAAGCATACAAAACACCGTTTTCTAGTATTTAAACTGTCATATTCAAGCATATGTCGTGTGTAATGGCTTATGTTTGCAAAATCATGATAAAATAGCTGTTTTTAGCTTGCAAAAACATACAAAATGCCATTTTAAAGTATTCAAACTGTCATATTAATGTATATGTCGTGTGTAATGGCTTATGTTTGCAAAATCAAGATAAAATAGCTGTTCTCAGCTTGCAAAAACATACAAAATGCTATTTTCAAGTATATATACTGTCATATTCATGTTTCTGTCGTGTATAATGGCTAATGTTGGTGAAATAAAATTAAATCTGCTGTTTTTAGCATTCAAAAGCATACAAACACCGTTTTCAAGTATTTACACTGTCATATTCATGTATATGTCGTGTGTAATGGCTTATGTTTGCAAAATCAAGATTAAATAGCTGTTCTCAGCTTGCAAAAACATACAAAATGCTGTTTTCAAGTATTTAAACTGTCATATTCATGTTTCTGTCGTGTATAATAGCTAATGTTGTTGAAATCAAGATAAAACTGCTGTTTTAAGCATTCAAAAGCATACAAAACAAAGTTTTCAAGTATTTAAACTGTCATATTCATGTATATGTCGTGTGTAATGGCTTATGTTTGCAAAATTAAGATAAAATAGCTGTTCTCAGCTTTCAAAAACATACAAAATGCTGTTTACAAGTATTTAAACTGTCATATTCATGTTTCTGTCGTGTATAATGGCTAATGTTGGTGAAATCAAGATAAAACTGCTGTTTTAAGCATTCAGAAGCATACTAAACACCGTTTTCAAGTATTTAAACTGCCATATTCATGTATATGTCGTGTGTAATGGCTTATGTTTGCAAAATCAAGATAAAAAAGCTGTTCTCAGCTTGAAAAAACAAATACAAAATGCTGTTTTCAAGTATTTAAACTGTCATATTCTAGTTTCTCTTGTGTATAATGGCTAATGTTGGTGAAATCAAGATAAAACTGCAGTTTTAAGCATTCAAAAGCATACAAAACACCGTTTTCAAGTATTTAAACTGTCATATTCATGTATATGTCGTGTGTAATGGCATGTGTTTGCAAAATCAAGATAAAAAAACTGTTCTCAGCTTGAAAAAACATACAAAATGCTGTTTTCAAGTATTGAAACTGTCATATTCATGTATATGTCGTGTGTAATGGCTTATGTTTGCAAAATCAAGATAAAATAGCTGTTCTCAGCTTGCAAAAACATACAAAATGCTATTTCAAGTATTTAAACTGTCATATTCTAGTTTCTCTTCTGTATAATGGCTAATGTTGGTGAAAACAAGATAAAACTGCAGTTTTAAGCATTCAAAAGCATACAAAACACCGTTTTCAAGTATTTAAACTGTCATATTCATGTATATGTCGTGTGTAATGGCTTATGTTTGCAAAATCAAGATAAAATAGCTGTTCTCAGTTTGCAAAAACATACAAAATGCTGTTTTCAAGTAATTAAACTGTCATATTCATGTTTCTCTTGTGTATAATGGCTAATGTTGGTGAAATCAAGATAAAACTGCAGTTTTAAGCATTTAAAAGCATACAAAACACCGTTTTCAAGTATTTAAACTGTCATATTCATGTATATGTCGTGTGTAATGGCTTATGTTTGCAAAATTAAGATAAAACAGCTGTTCTCAGCTTGCAAAAACATACAAAATGCTATTTTTAAGTATATAAACTGTCATATTCATGTTTCTGTCGTATATAATGGCTAATGTTGGTGAAATCAAGATAAATCTGCTGTTTTAAGCATTCAAAAGCATACAAAACACCGTTTTCTAGTATTTAAACTGTCATATTTATGTATATGTCGTGTGTAATGGCTTATGTTTGCAAAATCAAGATAAAGTAGCTGTTTTAAGCTTGCAAAAACATACAAAATGCCGTTTTCAAGAATTTAAACTGTCATATTCATGTATATGTCGTGTGTAATGGCTTATGTTTGGAAAATCAAGATAAAATAGCTGTTCTCAGCTTGCAAAAACATGCAAAATGCAGTTTTCAAGTATTTAAACTGTCATATTTATGTTTCTGTCGTGTATAATGGCTAATGTTGGTGAAATCAAGATAAATCTGCTGTTTTTAGCATTTAAAAGCATACAAACACCGTTTTCTAGTATTTAAACTGTCATATTCATGTATATGTCGTGTGTAATGGCTTATGTTTGCAAAATCAAGATAAAGTAGCTGTTTTCAGCTTGCAAAAACATACAAAATGCCGTTTTCAAGAATTTAAACTGTCATATTCATGTATATGTCGTGTGTAATGGCATATGTTTGCAAAATCAAGATAAAAAAGCTGTTTTCAGCTTGCAAAAACATACAAAATGCTGTTTTCAAGTATTTAAACTGTCATATTCATGTATATGTCGTGTGTAATGGCTTATGTTTGCAAAATCAAGATAAAATAGCTGTTCTCAGCTTTGCAAAAACATACAAAATGCTGTTTTCAAGTATTTAAACTCTCATATTCATGTTTCTGTCGTGTATAATCGCTAATGTTGGTGAAATCAAGATAAAACTGCTGTTTTAAGCATTCAAAAGCATACAAAACACCGTTTTCCAAGTATTTAAACTGTCATATTCATGTTTCTCTTGTGTGTAATGGTTAATTTTGGTGAAATCAAGATAAAACTGCAGTTTTAAGCATTCAAAAGCATACAAAACACCGTTTTCAATTATTTAAACTGTCATATTAATGTATATGTCGTGTGTAATGGCTTACGTTTGCAAAATTAAGATAAAATAGCTGTTCTCAGCTTGCAAAAACATACAAAACACCGTTTTCAAGTATTTGAACTGCCATATTCATGTATATGTCATATGTAATGGCATATGTTTGCAAAATCAAGATAAAAAAGCTGTTTTCAGCTTGAAAAACATACAAAATGCTGTTTTCAAGTATTTAAACTGTCATATTCATGTTTCTGTCGTGTATATTGGCTAATGTTGGTGAAATCAAGATAAAACTGCTGTTTTAAGCATTCAAAAGCATACAAAACAGCGTTTTCAAGTATTTAAACTGTCATATTCATGTATATGTCGTGTGTAATGGCTTATGTTTGCAAAATCAAGATAAAATAGCTGTTCTCAGCTTGCAAAAACATGCAAAATGCTGTTTTCAAGTATTTAGACTGTCATATTTATGTTTCTGTCGTGTATAATGGCTAATGTTGGTGAAGTCAAGATAAAGCTGCTGTTTTAAGCATTCAGAAGCATACTAAACACCGTTTTCAAGTATTTAAACTGCCATATTCATGTATATGTCGTCTGTAATGGCTTATGTTTGCAAAATCAAGATAAAAAAGCTGTTCTCAGCTCGAAAAAACATACAAAATGCTGTTTTCAAGTATTTAAACTGTCATATTCATGTAAATGTCGTGTGTAATGGCTTATGTTTGAAAATCAAGATTAAATAGCTGTTCTCAGCTTGCAAAAACGTACAAAATGCTGTTTTCAAGTATTTAAACTGTCATATTCATGTTTCTCTCGTGTATAATGGCTAATGTTGGTGAAATCAAGATAAAACTGCTGTTTTAAGCATTCAAAAGCATACAAAGCACCGTTTTCCAAGTATTTAAACTGTCATATTCATGTTTCTCTTGTGTATAATGGCTAATGTTGGTGAAATCAAGATAAAACTGCAGTTTTAAGCATTCAAATGCATACAAAACACCGTTTTCAAGTATTTAAACCGTCATATTCATGTATATGTCGTGTGTAATGGCTTATGTTTGCAAAATCAAGATAAAATAGCTGTTCTCAGCTTGCAAAAACATACAAAATGCTGTTTTCAAGTATTTAAACTGTCATATTCATGTTTCTGTCGTGTGTAATAGCTAATGTTGTTGAAATCAAGATAAAACTGCTGTTTTAAGCATTCAAAAGCATACAAAACAAAGTTTTCAAGTATTTAAACTGTCATATTCATGTATATGTCGTGTGTAATGGCTTATGTTTGCAAAATCAAGATTAAATAGCTGTTCTCAGCTTGCAAAAACTTTCAAAATGCTGTTTTCAAGCATTTAAACTGTCATATTCATGTTTCTGTCGTGTATAATAGCTAATGTTGTTGAAATCAAGATAAAACTGCTGTTTTAAGCATTCAAAAGCATACAAAACAAGGTTTTCAAGTATTTAAACTGTCATATTCATGTATATGTCGTGTGTAATGGCTTATGTTTGCAAAATTAAGATAAAATAGTTGTTCTCACCTTTCAAAAACATACAAAATGCTGTTTACAAGTATTTAAACTGTCATATTCATGTTTCTGTCGTGTATAATGGCTAATGTTGGTGAAATCAAGATAAAACTGCTGTTTTAAGCATTCAGAAGCATACTAAACACCGTTTTCAAGTATTTAAACTGCCATAATAATAACCATAATAATAACCATAATAATAACCATAACCTATTTGCAATAGGTGAGACACGTTATTTTGAGCTCCAGTTAATTTATTATATTTTGTGTTTTATTGCTATCAATAATTTTGAATTGTGAATCAATTTGTGTATAGTGTTGTGCTTATTTCATTTTCATTGTCGAAAGTGTACATTTTTTACCGTTACTCTAGTTATAAGCAATCTAAACTTCTTTAGTATAAAATTAAACTAATAACTAATTAAACAAACTTGTGCGCGAGTTATTAATTGCTATTCATAAATTTTGTGGTTCTACCACTTCAACAAAACAGTGAGCATGTCTCAAATGTGTTCAATCTGCAACAAAAAATATGATAGTAATTCTTCAGTAAAATGTTCCAGCTGTTGCTCCACTTTTCATGCAGATTGTGTACAAATATCACAAGCTGACACGCGGATACTGCGGTCCAAAAAGAATATTAAATGGTTTTGCAATACTTGCGAATCAAATGCAGAACTTAGATCTTCAGAAATCTCTGATTTGAAACAGTTAATTTTGTGTCTGCAAAATGAGATTAGAGATATAAAATCCGAGATATCATCAGTCAAAAAAACTAAATTGGAAGAATGCACTCAATTTGAAAATATAATATCTGAAATTAATGATCGTCAGAATCGTAAACAAAATGTCATCGTATACAATCTTTCGGAGGATTCCACTCTTCATACAGATGATTTGGCTACTGTAAATGAACTTATATCCTTGATCTCCCCTGTGCCAATCTCAACTACTGATTACAAAATTATGCGTTTAGGCAAACGATTGAACAATAATTCGAAATGCAGACCAATTAAAATAACATTCAATAATCCAAGTAATGCTATAACTGTTTTAAAAAATTCTAAAAAACTTAAAAATTCAAAGTTTGACAACATACGCCTATCATGTGATAAAACCCCTAAGGAAAGAGAATATTTTCAAGAACTGCGATCTGAACTAAATCGACGTCTAAACAATGGTGAAAACGAACTGACAATCAAATATATAAACGGTACACCACGAATAGTTTCATCAAAAAACTAAAACAGACTTCATCAATTCGTTCTCTATCGGTGTACTATCAAAATGTGCGCGGTTTAAACACAAAATTGTCGGAACTTAATTTAAATGTGTATACCGTTAATTTCGATATTCTAATTATGACCGAAACTTGGCTCACAGACAACATCGCAAACTCCGAATTGATAGATTCGCGCTACTGCGTTTATCGTTGTGACCGCGACCGGGCTCGGACAGGTAAAAGTCGAGGTGGCGGAGTTTTAGCTGCAATCAAAGACTCTATAAACTCTCAAGTCTGCGATCTGAACCATGACCTTGTGAACATCGATGCAGTGTGTGTAAAAATCAACGCTTATAACAACTCAGATTCTTTGTACATTCTGGCCGTCTACATACCACCTAACACTACCCTAGAAGACTATTCAGCATTTTATGATTTTATTTGTTCTCTGCCATTCGTGTATCAGCAGAATATGTTAATTGTTGGTGACTTTAATTTTACTCATCTAAGTAAATACTATATAAATGGTCATATGAGTAATCACGTGTATAATTTTATTAATTTTATAAATGTTTTGAACTTAAATCAAACTAATGAAATTCACAATATCAACAATAATATATTGGACCTTGTCATATCAAATTTAAACATTACTGTTCATAAAAGTATATACAGTTTGCTACCTGAAGATAAACATCATCCAGCTTTATATTTTGAATGTACACTTTTAAGCAAAATTAAATCTAATGTTGATACCAAGTCTCATACAAAATATGATTATAAAAATGGTGATTATACTCAGTTATACAACTTGTTAAGCAGTGCTGATTGGAAATGGTTAGATTCATGTAATGATGTAAATATAGCAGTTGATAAATTCTACTCAACACTGTACTGTATTTTAGATTCATGCATTCCTAAAATTGTAACTCGTAAAAGTAAATATCCAATATGGTACACTCGTGACATTATCTCTCATCTAAAATTAAAAAATCATCATAGGAAACAATATATTAAGACGGGTGCTGATTTTCATTTAAACAAATTTAAAAGTTTACGAGCTACTGTTAAATTATTAATTAAAAGTGCTTACAGCAATCACCTTAATTCAATACAGGACAGTATTACACAAGATCCAAATAACTTTTGGAAATATGTGAACAATAAAAAAGCAAACAATAAAATACCATCACCTATGTTTATTGATAATCAGTCTTTTGACACTGGTTCAGATATTGTACAAGCTTTTGCTACCTTTTTTAGCAGTGTTTACTGTGACTCAGATAATAAATTAATAGATTGTACTAATATAAAAAATGAATCGGCTAAATGTAATTTGATTTCTATCTCTGAAATAAGTTTGGCTGAGGTTACTGAGGCTATTAAAGCCCAAAAAAATACAAAAAGCATGGGACCTGATAACATACCCATATATATTTATAAGGGCTGTTCAGAATTATTAATTTATCCTCTTACGAAGCTTTTCAATCTAAGTTTATTTAATAATATCTTCCCTGATAGATGGAAAGTGTCAAAAATTTGTCCTTTGCTAAAATCAGGCAATAAAAACCAAATTAAAAATTACCGCCCAATTTCCTGTCTGAATTCAGTAGCAAAAATTTATGAGCTTATTTTGTTCAAACATATTCAACGTCAAACTACAAATTATATCAGCACTTTCCAGCATGGTTTTGTTCCTCGAAGATCTACTACATCTAATTTAATCAATTTTGTTCAATTTATTTTCGATGCTTTTGACAATAAAAATCAGGTTGATGTAGTTTATACAGACTTTTCAAAAGCATTCGACACTGTTAGTCATCCAATTCTGTTGCAAAAATTAGATGCTCTAGGGTTTTCCATTAATTTGTATATGTTGTGTAAATCATATTTATCAAATAGAGAACAGTATGTATTTTGTAATGGTTATACCTCATCAAATTTTGTAAGTAGTTCCGGGGTTCCTCAGGGTTCTGTCCTGGGCCCTTTACTGTTCTTATTATTTGTTAACGACATTACGACTGTTGTAAAATTTTCAAATTGTCTTATGTATGCAGATGATTTTAAACTATACAGAGTAGTAACTAATTCATACGATTGTTCTTTATTACAACTAGATATAAACTCCATATATAATTGGTCAACGCAAAATAAATTATATTTTAACATAAACAAATGTCTATGCATCAGTTTCTCGAGGAAAAATAATACAATATTATATGATTATAAAATGAACTGTTTACCACTTACTCGTGTTGAAATTGTAAAAGATTTAGGTCTTTACTTTGATGTAAAGTTAACTCTTATTAATCATGTTGAACTGTTAATCACTTCATGTAACAAAATTTTAGGTTTTATTTTACGCTCTACAACAGATTTTAAAAATATTCTATGCTACAAAACTTTGTTCAAGTCATTAATTTTAAGTAAACTGGACTTTGGCTGTATAATCTGGAATCCATCGCAACAATATTTGATAAACAATATAGAAACCATCCAAAAAAAATTCTGTAAATCTGTTTACTACAGATTATATCGTCAATGGCCAGAGCTTGATTATTCTGAATTACTAAATACTTTTAACTTCGAGCTTTTGTCACATAGACGGATAAAAAATCAAATAATGTTTATATATAAAGTAGTAAATAACCATATTGATGATTGCTACATATTAAGTAGATTTAATTTTTATATAAATTATCGCAACACTAGGTGCGACATCACGTTTTTTTCGGATTTCTCTAGAACTAATTATCTTTTAAATTCTCCTATTAACTCAATGTCTCGTTCATTTAATGCAAATTGTTCTCTGTTAGATTTATCACTTAGCTTTAAGGAATTTCGTAAAATACTGGATCACATATTTTGATTTAATCTCATCTTTTGTAAATTATTATGTAATATTAATCTGTAATTGGGACCTGTTCCTGTTGATTAATAAAGGTATTATTATTATTCATGTATATGTCGTGTGTAATGGCTTATGTTTGCAAAATCAAGATAAAAAAGCTGTTCTCAGCTTGAAAAAACAAATACAAAATACTGTTTTCAAGTATTTAAACTGTCATATTCTAGTTTCTCTTGTGTATAATGTCTAATGTTGGTGAAATCAAGATAAAACTGCAGTTTTAAGCATTCAAAAGCATACAAAACACCGTTTTCAAGTATTTAAACTGTCATATTCATGTATATGTCGTGTGTAATGGCACGTGTTTGCAAAATCAAGATAAAAAAACTGTTCTCAGCTTGAAAAAACATACAAAATGCTGTTTTCAAGTATTTAAACTGTCATATTCATGTATATGTCGTGTGTAATGGCTTATGTTTGCAAAATCAAGATAAAATAGCTGTTATCAGCTTGCAAAAACATACAAAATGCTGTTTTCAAGTATTTAAACTGTCATATTCTAGTTTCTCTTCTGTATAATGGCTAATGTTGGTGAAATCAAGATAAAACTGCAGTTTTAAGCATTCAAAAGCATACAAAACACCGTTTTCAAGTATTTAAACTGTCATATTCATGTATATGTCGTGTGTAATGGCTTATGTTTGCAAAATTAAGATAAAACAGCTGTTCTCAGCTTGCAAAAACATACAAAATGCTGTTTTCAAGTATTTAAACTGTCATATTCATGTTTCTGTCGTGTATAGTGGCTAATGTTGGTGAAATCAAGATAAAACTGCTGTTTTAAGCATTCAAAAGCATACAAAACACCGTTTTCCAAGTATTTAAACTGTCATATTCATGTTTCTCTTGTGTATAATGGCTAATGTTGGTTATATCAAAATAAAACTGCAGTTTTAAGCATTCAAAAGCATACAAAAACACCGTTTTCAAGTATTTAAACTGTCATATTTATGTATATGTCGTGTGTAATGGCTTATGTTTGCAAAATTAAGATAAAATAGCAGTTCTCAGCTTGCAAAAACATACCAAATGCTTTTTTCAAGTATATAAACTGTCATATTTATGTTTCTGTCGTGTATAATAGCTAATGTTGGTGAAATCAAGTTAAATCTGCTGTTTTTAGCATTCAAAAGCATACAAACATCGTTTTCAAGTATTAAAACTGTCATATTCATGTATATGTCGTGTGTAATGGCTTCTCAGCTTTCAAAAACATACAAAATGCTGTTTACAAGTATTTATGCTGTCATATTCATGTTTCTGTCGTGTATAATGGTTAATGTTGGTGAAATCAAGATAAAACTGCTGTTTTAAGCATTCAAAAGCATACAAAACACCGTTTTCTAGTATTTAAACTGTCATATTCATGCATATGACGTGTGTAATGGCTTATGTTTGCAAAATCACGATAAAATAGCTGTTTTCAGCTTGCAAAAACATGCAAAATGCCATTTTAAAGTATTCAAACTGTCGTATTAATGTATATGTCGTGTGTAATGGCTTATGTTTGCAAAATCAAGATAAAATAGCTGTTTTCAGCTTGCAAAAACATACAAAATGCTGTTTAAACTGTCATATTCATGTTTCTGTCGTGTATAATAGCTAATATTATAGAAATCAAGATAAAACTGCTGTTTTAAGCATTCAAAAGCATACAAAACAAAGTTTTCAAGTATTTAAACTGTCATATTCATGTATATGTCGTGTGTAATGGATTATGTTTGCAAAATTAAGATAAAATAGCTGTTCTCAGCTTTCAAAAACATACAAAATGCTGTTTACAAGTATTTAAACTGTCATATTCATGTTACTGTCGTGTAAAATGGGTAATGTTGGTGAAATCAAGATAAAACTGCTGTTTTAAGCATTCAAAAGCATACAAAATACCGTTTTCTAGTATTTAAACTGTCATATTCATGTATATGTCGTGTGTAATGGCTTATGTTTGCAAAATCAAGATAAAAAAGCTGTTTTCAGCTTGCAAAAACATACAAAATGCTGTTTTCAAGTATTTAAACTGTCATATTCATGTATATGTCGTGTGTAATGGCTTATGTTTGCAAAATCAAGATAAAATAGCTGTTCTCAGCTTGCAAAAACATACAAAATGCTGTTTTCAAGTATTTAAACTGTCATATTTATGTTTCTGTCGTGTATAATGGCTAATTTTGGTGAAATCAAGATAAAACTGCTGTTTTAAGCATTCAGAAGCATACAAAACACCGTTTTCAAGTATTTAAACTGCCATATTCATGTATATGTCGTGTGTAATGGCTTATGTTTGCAAAATCAAGATAAAAAAGCTGTTCTGAGCTTGGAAAAACATACAAAATGCTGTTTTCAACTATTTAAACTGTCATATTCATGTATATATCGTGTGTAATGGCTTATGTTTGCAAAATCAAGATAAAATAGCTGTTCTCAGCTTGCAAAAACATACAAAATGCTGTTTTCAAGTATTTAAACTGTCATATTCATATTTCTGTCGTGTATAATGGCTAATGTTGGTGAAATCAAGATAAATCTGCTATTTTTAGCATTCAATAGCATACAAACACCGTTTTCAAGTATTTAAACTGTCATATTCATGTATATGTCGTGTGTAATGGCTTATGTTTGCAAAATCAAGATAAAATAGCTGTTCTCAGCTTGCAAAAACATACAAAATGCTGTTTTCAAGTATTTAAACTGTCATATTCATGTTTCTGTCGTGTATAATGGCTAATGTTGGTGAAATCTAGATAAAACTGCTGTTTTAAGCATTCAAAAGCATACAAAACACCGTTTTCCAAGTATATAAACTGTCATATTCATGTTTCTCTTGTGTATAATAGCTAATGTTAGTGAAATCGAAATAAAACTGCAGTTTTAAGCATACAAAACACCGTTTTCAAGTATTTAAACTGTCATATTCATGTATATGTCGTGTGTAATGGCTTATATATGTAAAATTAAGATAAAATAGCTGTTCTCAGCTTGCAAAAAGATACAAAATGCTATTTTCAAGTATATAAACTGTCATATTCATGTTTCTGTCGTGTATAATTACTAATGTTGGTGAAATCAAGATAAATCTGCTGTTTTAAGCATTCAAAAGCATACAAAACACCGTTTTCTAGTATTTAAACTGTCATATTCATGTATATGTCGTGTGATATGGCTTATTTTTGCAATATCAAGATAAAATAGCTGTTCTCAGCTTGCAAAAACATACAAAATGCAATTTTCAAGTATTTAAACTGTCATATTCATGTTTCTGTAATGTATAATGGCTAATGTTGGTGAAATCAAGTTAAATCTGCTGTTTTTAGCATTCAAAAGCATACAAACACCGTTTTCAAGTATTAAAACTGTCATATTCATGTATATGTCGTGTGTAATGGCTTATGTTTGCAAAATCAAGATAAAATAGCTGTTCTCAGCTTGCAAAAACATACAAAATGCTGTTTTCAAGTATTTAAACTGTCATATTCATGTTTCTGTCGTGTATAATAGCTAATGTTGTTGAAATCAAGATAAAACTGCTGTTTTAAGCATTTAAAAGCATACAAAACAAAGTTTTCAAGTATTTAAACTGTCATATTCATGTATATGCCGTGTGTAATGGCTTATGTTTGCAAAATTAAGATAAAATAGCTGTACTTAGCTTTCAAAAACATACAAAATGCTTTTTACAAGTATTTAAACTGTCATATTCATGTTTCTGTCGTGTATAATGGCTAATGTTGGTGAAATCAAGATAAAACTGCTGTTTTAAGCATTCAAAAGCATACAAAACACCGTTTTCTAGTATTTAAACTGTCATATTCACGTATATGTCGTGTGTAATGGCTTATGTTTGCAAAATCAAGATAAAATAGCTGTTTTTAACTTGCAAAAACATACAATATGCCATTTTAAAGTATTCAAACTGTCATATTAATGTATATGTCGTGTGTAATGGCTTATGTTTGCAAAATCAAGATAAAATAGCTGTTCTCAGCTTGCAAAAACATACAAAATGCTGTTTTCAAGTATTTAAACTGTCATTTTCATGTTTCTGTCGTGTATAATGGCTAATGTTGGTGAAATCAAGATAAAACTGCTGTTTTAAGCATTCAAAAGCATACAAAACACCGTTTTCTAGTATTTAAACTGTCATATTCATGTATATGTCGTGTGTAATGGCTTATGTTTGCAAAATTAAGATAAAATAGCTGTTCACAGCTTGCAAAAACATACAAAATGCTGTTTTCAAGTATTTAGACTGTCATATTTATGTTTCTGTCGTGTATAATGGCTAATGTTGGTGAAGTCAAGATATAACTGCTGTTTTAAGCATTCAGAAGCATACTAAACACCGTTTTCAAGTATTTAAACTGCCATATTCATGTATATGTCGTGTGTAATGGCTTATGTTTGCAAAATCAAGATAAAAAAGCTGTTCTCAGCTTGAAAAAACATACAAATTGCTGTTTTCAAGTATTTAAACTGTCATATTCATGTAAATGTCGTGTGTAATGGCTTATGTTTGCAAAATCAAGATAAAATAGCTATTCTCAGCTTGCAAAAACGTACAAAATGCTGTTTTCAAGTATTTAAACTGTCATATTCATGTTTCTGTCGTGTATAATAGCTAATATTGTAGAAATCAAGATAAAACTGCTGTTTTAAGCATTCAAAAGCATACAAAACAAAGTTTTTAAGTATTTAAACTGTCATATTCATGTATATGTCGTGTGTAATGGATTATGTTTGCAAAATTAAAATAAAATAGCTGTTCTCAGCTTTCAAAAACATACAAAATGCTGTTTACAAGTATTTAAACTGTCATATTCATGTTTCTGTCGTGTATAATAGCTAATATTGTAGAAATCAAGATAAAACTGCTGTTTTAAGCATTCAAAAGCATACAAAACAAAGTTTTTAAGTATTTAAACTGTCATATTCATGTATATGTCGTGTGTAATGGATTATGTTTGCAAAATTAAATTAAAATAGCTGTTTTCAGCTTTCAAAAACATACAAAATGCTGTTTACAAGTATTTAAACTGTCATATTCATGTTTCTGTCGTGTATAATGGGTAATGTTGGTGAAATTAAGATAAAACTGCTGTTTTAAGCATTCAAAAGCATACAAAATACCGTTTTCTAGTATTTAAACTGTCATATTCATGTATATGTCGTGTATAATGGCTTATGTTTGCAAAATCAAGATAAAATAGCTGTTTTAAGCTTGCAAAAACATACAAAATGCTGTTTTCAAGTATTTAAACTGTCATATTCATGTTTCTGTCGTATATAATAGCTAATATTGTAGAAATCAAGATAAAACTGCTGTTTTAAGCATTCAAAAGCATACAAAACAAAGTTTTCAAGTATTTAAACTGTCATATTCATGTATATGTCGTGTGTAAAGGATCATGTTTGCAAAATTAAGATAAATAGCTGTTCTCAGCTTTGAAAAACATACAAAATGCTGTTTACAAGTATTTAAACTGTCATATTCATGTTTCTGTCGTGTATAATGGGTAATGTTGGTGAAATCAAGATAAAACTGCTGTTTTAAGCATTCAAAAGCATACAAAATACCGTTTTCTAGTATTTAAACTGTCATATTCATGTATATGTCGTGTGTAATGGCTTATGTTTGCAAAATCAAGATAAAAAAGCTGTTTTCAGCTTGCAAAAACATACAAAATGCTGTTTACAAGTATTTAAACTGTCATATTCATGTTTCTGTCGTGTATAATGGGTAATGTTGGTGAAATCAAAATAAAACTGCGGTTTTAAGCATTCAAAAGCATACAAAATACCGTTTTCTAGTATTTAAACTGTCATATTCATGTATATGTCGTGTGTAATGGCTTATGTTTCCAAAATCAAGATAAAATAGCTGTTCTCAGCTTGCAAAAAACATACAAAAATGCTGTTTTCAAGTATTTAAACTGTCATATTTATGTTTCTGTCGTGTATAATGGCTAATGTTGGTGAAATTAAGATAAAACTGCTGTTTTAAGCATTCAGAAGCATACAAAACACCGTTTTCAAGTATTTAAACTGCATATTCATGTATATGTCGTGTGTAATAGCTTATGTTTGCAAATCAAGATAAAAAAGCTGTTCTCAGCTTGAAAAAAACATACAAAATGCTGTTTTCAAGTATTTAAAACTGTCATATTCATGTATATATCGTGTGTAATGGCTTATGTTTTCAAAATCAAGATAAAATAGCTGTTCTCAGCTTGCAAAAACATACAAAATGCTGTTTTCAAGTATTTAAACTGTCATATTCATGTTTCTGTCGTGTATAATAGCTAATATTGTAGAAATCAAGATAAAACTGCTGTTTTAAGCATTCAAAAGCATACAAAAACAAAGTTTTTAAGTATTTAAACTGTCATATTCATGTATATGTCGTGTGTAATGGATTATGTTTGCAAAAATTAAAATAAAATAGCTGTTTTCAGCTTTCAAAAACATACAAAATGCTGTTTACAAGTATTTAAAACTGTCATATTCATGTTTCTGTCGTGTATAATGGGTAATGTTGGTGAAATTAAGATAAAACTGCTGTTTTAAGCATTCAAAAGCATACAAAATACCGTTTTCTAGTATTTAAACTGTCATATTCATGTATATGTCGTGTATAATGGCTTATGTTTGCAAAATCAAGATAAAATAGCTGTTTTAAGCTTGCAAAAACATACAAATGCTGTTTTCAAGTATTTAAACTGTCATATTCATGTTTCTGTCGTATATAATAGCTAATATTGTAGAAATCAAGATAAAACTGCTGTTTTAAGCATTCAAAAGCATACAAAACAAAGTTTTCAAGTATTTAAACTGTCATATTCATGTATATGTCGTGTGTAAAGGATCATGTTTGCAAAATTAAGATAAAATAGCTGTTCTCAGCTTTGAAAAACATACAAAATGCTGTTTACAAGTATTTAAACTGTCATATTCATGTTTCTGTCGTGTATAATGGGTAATGTTGGTGAAATCAAGATAAAACTGCTGTTTTAAGCATTCAAAAGCATACAAAATACCGTTTTCTAGTATTTAAACTGTCATATTCATGTATATGTCGTGTGTAATGGCTTATGTTTGCAAAATCAAGATAAAAAAGCTGTTTTCAGCTTGCAAAAACATACAAAATGCTGTTTACAAGTATTTAAACTGTCATATTCATGTTTCTGTCGTGTATAATGGGTAATGTTGGTGAAATCAAAATAAAACTGCGGTTTTAAGCATTCAAAAGCATACAAAATACCGTTTTCTAGTATTTAAACTGTCATATTCATGTATATGTCGTGTGTAATGGCTTATGTTTCCAAAATCAAGATAAAATAGCTGTTCTCAGCTTGCAAAAACATACAAAATGCTGTTTTCAAGTATTTAAACTGTCATATTTATGTTTCTGTCGTGTATAATGGCTAATGTTGGTGAAATTAAGATAAAACTGCTGTTTTAAGCATTCAGAAGCATACAAAACACCGTTTTCAAGTATTTAAACTGCCATATTCATGTATATGTCGTGTGTAATAGCTTATGTTTGCAAAATCAAGATAAAAAAGCTGTTCTCAGCTTGAAAAAACATACAAAATGCTGTTTTCAAGTATTTAAACTGTCATATTCATGTATATATCGTGTGTAATGGCTTATGTTTTCAAAATCAAGATAAAATAGCTGTTCTCAGCTTGAAAAAACATACAAAATGCTGTTTTCAAGTATTTAAACTGTCATATTCATGTTTCTGTCGTGTATAATGGCTAATGTTGGCAAAATCTAGATAAAACTGCTGTTTTAAGCATTAAAAAGCATACAAAACACCGTTTTCAAGTATTTAACTGTCATATTCATGTATATGTCGTGTGTAATGGCTTATATATGCAAAATTAAGATAAAATAGCTGTTCTCAGCTTGCAAAAAGATACAAAATGCTATTTTCAAATATATATAAACTGTCATATTCATGTTTCTGTCGTGTATAATTACTAATGTTGGTGAAATCAAGATAAATCTGCTGTTTTAAGCATTCAAAAGCATACAAAACACCGTTTTCTAGTATTTAAACTGTCATATTCATGTATATGTCGTGTGTAATGGCTTATGTTTGCAAAATCAAGATAAAATAGCTGTTCTCAGCTTGCAAAAACATACAAAATGCAGTTTTCAAGTATTTAAACTGTCATATTCATGTTTCTGTGATGTATAATGGCTAATGTTGGTGAAATCAAGTTAAATCTGCTGTTTTTAGCATTCAAAAGCATACAAACACCGTTTTCAAGTATTAAAACTGTCATATTCATGTATATGTCGTGTGTAATGGCTTATGTTTGCAAAATCAAGATAAAATAGCTGTTCTCAGCTTAAATAAAACATACAAAATGCTGTTTTCAAGTATTTAAACTGTCATATTCATGTTTCTGTCGTGTATAATAGCTAATGTTGTTGAAATCAAGATAAAACTGCTGTTTTAAGCATTTAAAAGCATACAAAACAAAGTTTTAAAGTATTTAAACTGTCATATTCATGTATATGTCGTGTGTAATGGCTTATGTTTGCAAACTTAAGATAAAATAGCTGTTTTCAGCTTGCAAAAACATACAATATGCCATTTTAAAGTATTCAAACTGCCATATTAATGTATATGTCGTGTGTAATGGCTTATGTTTGCAAAATCAAGATAAAATAGCTGTTCTCAGCTTGCAAAAATATACAAAATGCTGTTTTCAAGTATTTAAACTGTCATATTCATGTTTCTGTCTTGTATAATAGCTAATGTTGTTGAAATCAAGATAAAACTGCTGTTTTAAGCATTCAAAAGCATACAAAACAAAGTTTTCAAGTATTTAAACTGTCATATTCATGTATATGTCGTGTGTAATGGATTATGTTTGCAAAATTAATATAAAATAGCTGTTCTCAGCTTGCAAAAACATACAAAATGCTGTTTTCAAGTATTTAGACAGTCATATTTATGTTTCTGTCGTGTATAATGGCTAATGTTGGTGAAGTCAAGATAAAACTGCTGTTTTAAGCATTCAGAAGCATACTAAACACCGTTTTCAAGTATTTAAACTGCCATATTCATGTATATGTCGTGTGTAATGGCTTATGTTTGCAAAAGCAAGATAAAAAAGCTGTTCTCAGCTTGAAAAAACATACAAAATGCTGTTTTCAAGTATTTAAACAGTCATATTCATGTAAATGTCGTGTGTAATGGCTTATGTTTGCAAAATCAAGATAAAATAGCTGTTCTCAGCTTGCAAAAACGTACAAAATGCTGTTTTCAAGTATTTAAACTGTCATATTTATGTTTCTGTCGTGTATAATGGCTAATGTTGGTGAAATCAAGATAAAACTGCTGTTTTAAGCATTCAAAAGCATACAAAGCACCGTTTTCCAAGTATTTAAACTGCCATATTCATGTTTCTCTTGTGTATAATGGCTAATGTTGGTGAAATCAAGATAAAACTGCAGTTTTTAGCATTCAAAAGCATACAAAACACCGTTTTCAAGTATTTAAACTGTCATATTCATGTATATGTCGTGTATAATGGCTTATGTTGCAAAATCAAGATAAAATAGCTGTTTTCAGCTTGCAAAAACATACAAAATGCTGTTTTCAAAGTATTTAAACTGTCATATTCATGTTTCTGTCGTGTATAATAGCTAATGTTGTTGAAATCAAGTTAAACTGCTCTTTTAAGCATTCAAAAGCATACAAAACAAAGTTTTCAAGTATTAAAACTGTCATATTCATGTATATGTCTTGTGTAACGGCTTATGTTTGCAAAATTAAGATAAAATAGCTGTTCTCAGCTTTCAAAAAACAAACAAATGCTGTTTACAAGTATTTAAACTGTCATATTCATGTTTCTGTCGTGTATAATGGCTAATATTGGTGAAATAAAGATAAAACTGCTGTTTTAAGCATTTAGAAGCATACAAAACACCGTTTTCAATTATTTAAACTGCCATATTCATGTATATGTCGTGTGTAATGGCTTATGTTGCAAAATCAAGATAAAAAAGCTGTTCTCAGCTTGAAAAAACATACAAAATGCTGTTTACAAGTATTAAACTGTCATATTCATGTATATGTCGTGTGTAATGGCTTATGTTTGCAAACTCAAGATAAAATAGCTGTTCTCAGCTTGCAAAAGCAGACAAAATGCAGTTTTCAAGTATTTAAACTGTCATATTCAATGTTTCTGTAATGTATAATGGCTAATGTTAGTGAAATCAAGTTAAATCTGCTGTTTTTAGCATTCAAAAGCATACAAACACCGTTTTCAAATATTAAAACTGTCATATTCATGTATATGTCGTGTGTAATGGCTTATGTTTGCAAAATCAAGATAAAAAAGCTGTTCTCAGCTTGAAAAAACCTACAAAATGCTGATTTCAAGTATTTAAACTGTCATATTCATGTATATGTCGTGTGTAATGGCTTATGTTTGCAAAATCAAGATAAAATAGCTGTTCTCAGCTTGCAAAAACATACAAAATGCTGTTTACAAGTATTTAAACTGTCATATTCATGTTTCTGTCGTGTATAATGGGTAATGTTGGTGAAATCAAAATAAAACTGCGGTTTTAAGCATTCAAAAGCATACAAATAC